>ML818733.1:17481-49800 GCA_009831015.1 Picea engelmannii | reverse complement strand
AAAGCCATCTGTGTATTCTTGCACTATTTGTCCTTTTCTTAGTTTTAAAGCTTTCCATTCAACTAATGATTTTTATTTATAACCCAAAGGATATAATTGTTTCCTAAGTGAAGAAATGAAACTTTTCCATGATGGAAATACATTACCCACTTGTTTCATTCCATTTTGCAACTTACTTTTCCACCAGATGAGTGTTGTGCCTGGAAGTCTCAAATATCCCAACTTGATTTGTGTGGCCTCATCCTTGATCTTTTGCACACTGTAGTAAACCTCCATTTTCTTGACCCAATTTTCAAGTCTCTTTGCATTAACTTCAGCATCATATATGGGTAACTCAAATTTAACATCAATTTTTAATAATAACATTTCATTCTTATGTTTATGAACATGTTTCTTTGCATTTGATTTAGAACTTGGACTTGAAGAAGAATGAGAAGAAGGAGGTGATGATGGAGGTGAAGGAGGAATCTGAGGAGGATCCTCTTCCTCTTCACTTTTTCCCTTTGAATATTCACCCAAAACTGGTCTCTTTCGTTCCAAGTAATCTTCGTACAAAACTTTCATCATCTCCGACATAGAAAATAAAGTTTTTCGAAACTCTTTCTCATCCTAAGAAAGTCCCTCTTTTGATGACATATTTTTTCCGTGAGAAGTTCTCTTTCTCAATCCAATCAATGGATTCTCTTCAACAATATATCCTTCACCACGAAGTATCTTTTCCTTGGTTAACATGAAAAACTCAAATCCAAATGTCAACTAGCCCTGATACCAACTTGATCGGAAAAGATATTTTACATGATAGTTGGTTGAGTTATTATGCATGTATTGATTAACCATTTAGGAAGCTTAAATAAAGAGGGATAAGATATGCAAAGTTATCACAACCACATAAACATGTACAAAACTAAAATGAAGCAATAAACAACAACAAACCATAACACCAATGTGATAATGGAGTTCGACAACCTCGCCTACGTCTCCGGGCCTTTGTCTTAGTGGGTGAGGCTTTCTTATTTCTATTCAAAGCTCAACAATCACATCACAACAGTGCCAAAAGGTTACAAGATTGATATGGTCGTGTTTTCCTAGATCTCTAGAACCCAATAGAAGAAACAACACTCAAATCGGATGACCGTAGCTCCCAGAAATGGCCCGCAAAGGTGTGCTCCTCAACAACTTCCCTGCATAAAAATGGCTTTGGCTTGGATTTACTTCATCATAAATCTACTATGAATCTCCTCCCTTGGCCTCAAGAAGGCTTGGTTGATATAGATCTGAATTTTTTAATTATATCCCAACTTCCCCCCATGATCTGGCCTAAAAAAGGGCCCAATATCCCCCCAAAATGGACAAAAATCTCCAATAACAGGCATAAAATCATTAAAAATCCACTAATATATAGTTGGAAAACCCACTTTAGAACAAAAATCAAACATATACCAAAGGGGATGGGTGCACGCACAAACATAGGGTCATATGTCTTAAAGGTGGCCAAGCGCCAGCCCAAAGGGCTGTACACTGGCCCCTTCCCCGAAAACAATGGCCATGTGGTGTTTTAACATAGGACCACACCCACATAATCTGCCCAATAGACAGTTATAGCCTCTGATTCATATGGTGGAAGGTGCATAATCTGTGCCCCTTTGTTGACTTTTATAGAGGAGCATGCCCATAGTGATAGTTGTGGTTCTATGGTGTGGATAAATCTGCGGGCTGGGGCTTAGCCCCAATCCCCTTCCACCTCCACATAAAATACAATGTACTTTATATAACATAAAAGAGGTTTGTATTAAAAAGTACCACCTTCGGCATGTTGGTTATCGGACCTTTCCCAAGGTGTTGTGCTCTACCAATAGGTCATGGGTTCAAATCCCATGAGCTCCATAACATTTTAACCAACCATCAAATGATAGGGTTCCATGTGGCATCCCACGTCTAGGCCACATGACACCTCTTACTTTGCTCGAAAAGTGGCACTTGTCAACATCTGAATGGATCTATCATCTACCCAGTCAACCTACTGCTGTGATGCCATGTGTCTCAATTCTACGTCATCATGATGATGTCATGCTAATGTCAGCATTGACTTTTTTCTATTGACCCTATTGACTTTTTACCTATTTGGGAAAATGACTAGAGTACGATAATTCTCGCATACAACATCCATTTGATGAAGTAAATATATGGCTGGAATTAGTGCAATGAGCCAGTCACAATGTAATTGGTTTCATCCGATTACGAGAACTTTCATTTTTGAGCCTTTTCTGGACCTGGGGAGCCGCTTGGATCTGATTCTTGATCATTCGTGAATCTCGAATCCATTCGAGGTCCTCAAGAGTATTACTATTACAGTTGATTTCAATCCTATGGAAGAGCTTCAGAATTTGTTATCCTTCCCATACGTTCGGTCCCAAATATTGACTATACCCCCTAGGAGGTCGACTACGAGTTGGTAACCCTTGTAACGTTTCCTAGGTATCTATAGAGGTGACCATGGGGGGTTTCCCATAGTACCTAGGGAAGAAATCGTATCATACTTTCAATATCCTTGGATGCTAATCCCACAAAGTAAGGGTTTATTGCATCGAGAGAGGTTGTTATGTGGAGTTCGGGGGTAACTACTTCTCATATCTTCGTTGACAACCTCATCTCCCGTCTCCAGAAGATCCTTACTTTCTTTTTTCCCTGTTACAAGGGAGTTTTTTACTTACTCTTATATTATAGGGATAAATTTGGTAGTGTGTGTTATTTGATTTATAAACCTTGGGTTAAGTTTGTGTCTATGGAAACATTTCCCGAGACTACCAACCAAGGAACTCCTTTTCACATGGAACCTTTTGTTTTTCCTTATTTTGGAAATGTTGGTCCTCCTTACATTGACACATTGAGTCTTACTAGATTCACTATAGGATTACCAATATGGTTGTTTTCCACTTTAGTGATCCCAAATTCGCCCTCCACGCCAAGAACATCAACCTCATGTTGACACTTTTCCTTCTTCTCCCATTGCGTCTTCTTCCCTTTCTTCTTCTTTGCCTGGTGAAAGTCTTAACACTAGTAACCAAGAGGCTCAGAAGAAGAAGAAAAGGAAGAACATGAAGAAGAAAAATAAGAAAGGGGGAAATCAACCATCCACTAATAATCATGTTGAGATTGTTGATGATATTGACAAGTCTACTAACACACGTCACAAGCCAAAATTCCCTTGGAGGATTTGTAAGGGTGACCAAATTATTAAACATTTCCTAGGTATTCCTAAGGTTTTAGAAGTGTGGTCTCAGGGTTCTCAACAACCCATGTTTCCAACCATTGTAGGTCATGTTCATGACAACCCATCAACCTTAATCATTAGGTTGGGGTTAAAAAGGGCTAAGTCAATATTCCTTGTTGGTTATGTGGGGAAATGCACGACACTTAACTTTTCCCTCATATCAATGAAGCTTCAAAATTGTTATAAGATATTTTTGTTTCCCAGCAACAACCTCCAGCTGCTTCCCATGAACCTTCTCCCAACCAACCATTGGTTGATGAAGTGGTCGATCCAATTCCATCCCCAGTCGATCTCTCTCTCTCCCCTTAGATAGTGAAGTTTCTAAATTGCTCGATCCAATACAATCTTCGATCAATCCCACTATTCCCTTGGAGAGTGAATTGGATAGCTCCCAGGTCTTTCTTGTCACTTCAGATTCCTCCAGAAAATGGGGCATTTCACCTGTCTCAACGAAACCCCCTCCAAATAATGTGGTCATTTCCTTTGATTGGAATAGTCTGATAGAGCCTTGCCTTCCTTCCTACCTGCCTTTACAAATTATCGTGAAGTTTTGTGATAAGGTCATGGTACATAGCACTATTTTCGACGAAGGTTCTTCTATTTTCATTCTATCCTCAACTTCTTGGAAATCTATGGGTTCCCCTCAAATTGTGTTGGTGACCCATCATCTGTGGGATTTTAATAGAAGACCTAGTGAACATTTAGGGATCCTTCGTCAACTTCCCATCACCTTAGGAGGGAAAATTGTATGTATTGATGTTATTATAGTTCACGACCCCTTGGAATTTAAATTTTTCCTTGGGAGGGACTATGTTTACGCTATGAAAGTTGTTGTGTCCACACTCTTTGGAGTGATACATTTCCCTCATAATGGAAACATTGTAACCATTGACAAGATTTTGTTCATTGGTCCTGATCTGACTGCTAAAACTCTGAATCCCCTGAATGTTCCTTATATGAAAATGGTATCCCACCCATCATAGGTTAATTATGTGTCATCATGTCCCATGTGTTCAAATCTAAATGAGAAGGAGCCTCTCTCTGTATGCTGGCCTTCTTTGGATTTAGATCCAGTAGTTGATATGGTGAACCACTCAATAGGGGATTTAGAGCCTAATCTTCCCTGCATTAATCCTACTGAGTCCCTTGACATGTATTCCTTCTAGAGTGTTTTTCTTTTGTCCGACGAAGACCTCTTGGAATCCATGGTTAAGGGTTTTGAGCAATGTTCCTGTTTTTGTGTTAAGATCATTAAAAAATGAAACAAAGGATTAGGAGCGTAGTTCTTGTTTCTGTGTCAAGCTCGTTAAAAAATGAAACAGACGGTCACAAGCATAGTCCTTTTCATGTGTCAATCTAATTAAAAAATGAAACAAATAACCATGAGCATAGTTCATTTTCTGTGTCAAGCTCGTTAAAAAATGAAATAGACCCCCCCTTTGATTGAGTCAAGTCTTTCACTAGATCTCGTAAATGTTGAGTAGATTCTTTCACTAGATCTCGTAAACATTGAGTCAATTCTTTTGTTAGATCTTGTAAATGTTCAGTTGATTATTTCACTAGATCTTGTACCTGGAACTTCATTTCTTCCACCTGTTTTAGTTGATCCTCTTTATTCCCCCCCCTTTGGTGAACCTTTTCCTATTAGTAGACATAAGTATGGTTGGGTGTCGAAGAAGAGTCGACAGATAAAACGAAGCTTGGGGGGGGGCATGTCTCCAGCCTCTGGGCTTCATGCTGTAGTTAAGCCACCAACTTTTGCCGATCATGCTGGGGGAAAAGTACCAACCTATGGAAGTTATGCTGGAGTTAAGACACTAGCTTCTATTGATCATGTTGTGGGAAAAGTACCAACCTATGGACATTGTGTTGAGAAGAAAACCCTCTAATGGGTATCACTTGATCATAGTTTTATTCTCTATTTCAAGCTCGTGTAAAAATGAGACCGACCTTACGCACAATTTTATTCTCTGTTTCAAGATTGTGTAAAAATGAAACCGACCCTAAGCACAATTTTATTGTCTGTTTCAAGCTCGTGTAAAAATGAAATTGACCCCAAGCACAATTTTCTTTCTGTGTCAAGCTCGTTAAAAAATGAAACAAAGGATCCCTTGACATGTATTCCTTCCATATAATTTTTCTTATATCATATGAAGACCTCTTTGAATCCATGATTGAGAACCCAAGCATAGTTTATTTTCTAGTTTCAAGCTTGCGAAAAAATGAATCCCACATCGAGCTTAATCTTTGTTCTTTATCGTGCTCGTAAAGACATGAGAATAAGTTACCAAGCTCAATATTTTTTATTTCTCGTGCTCATAAATACAACACAATAGGTTATTGAGTATACTTTTATCTCTTTTTCATAATTGTAAAAAAATATACAAAAAAGGAACTCTTTGGAGTCTCCTTTAAGCTCTTTTCAGACTCCCTAAACATGAAAATATTTTCGAGTGAGATTGTTTCCTTTCACACTCATTAAAAGGATTTGAAAGGGAATCTATTCAGTTTAGTTTAACCCTTTTTCAAACTAGATTGAATAATTACGAAAAATGAATACTCTAGTCAATCTTGTTGGAGTTTAATGTTGTTTAATTACATTCAGGTTCTTTACAAATTTACATGAACTGAAGCATAAACCATGAACAATAGCAATAGTAATAATCAATATCACAAGAAGAATAACCATGCATAAAGACACAAGTACAATAGAAAATGCTAAGACAAAATGGTTATAATAGATTGATGTTTTATTACAATGATGAGAGTTCCATATATAGAGAACACATGGTGACTATCCATGAAAGGATGCATCCCTTGGATAAAAAGAAATTGCTTATTTGTTAAGTGTATTTATACATTGTATTGTAAATATCATGTCATATATTTATTATATATATATATATGGAAGAAAGTATTCCCGATGTTGTCCAAACATCAACACTCCCTCTCAATGAGGGATACATTCTCAACCAAGGTTGTTCACCATAGGTACACCCCCGTGAGTGAATGCTAGCATGATGCTAAATGACACGGGGAAAACACCTCAAGCACCTCGAGTCCATATTATTCTTTTTCATGATCAAGGAAGGACTACGCCTTGACCCATTTACCACAAGTACACCTTTGTGATAAATGCATCATGTCTCCCTTGGTCTGCAGCCCAATCTAGGAGAAGGTCCACCCGATTCTTACTCTAAACATTGTAGAAAAAAGGTCTATCACACATGGCACTCCCATGTGAACTTCTAGAGGCTACTCCCTCTAGAAACACTAGGGTCAACTCCCCATAGTGTGTGATGCCAAGATCAACTCATTGACATGTCCTCATGTGATCTCCACAAGGGATGTTGGGCTATAATCCCAAATCCACTTATCCCTTCTCATATGAGTGTCCTCACTGATCAACTCAACTCATTCACAGAGGAGTATGATATGGAGAATATATGTCACACATGACACTCCCATGTGGACTTCTAGAGGCTACTCCCTCTAGAAACACTAGGGTCAACTCCTCATAGTGTGTGACGTCAAGGTCAATTCCTTGACATGTCCTCATGTGATATGCATAAGGGATGTTGGGCTATAATCCAAAACCCACTTATCCCTTCTCAGATAAGTGTCATCATAGATAAATTCACTTCAGTCATAGAGGAGTACGATTTGGATAATGTTTCAGGAAGCTGCGAACATCAACACTCCCTTTCAACGAGGGAGGCATTCTCTTCCACACCAAGTCTGTCACAGAAGTACTCGAACTTTGTTCTGGAAAGGGGTTTGGTAAGAACAACAACAACCTGCTCATTTGTAGGAAGGTACTGCACCAGTACTTCCTTACTCTACACCATGTCTTGGATGTGATGGTACTTGATCTCAATATGTTTTGATTTGTCATGAAACAATGGATTCTATGAGAGCTTCACACAACTCTAGTTATCACAATGAATAATAGTGGAATCTAGCACATGTACAAATAAATCTACAAGGATCTTGCAAAGCCACAATGCTTCATACCACACTCAGTGCAATGTATTCTACTTCCGCGGTTCTCAAGGCCACAAAAGTATGCTTCCTGCTACACCAAGAAACCATTGCAGATCCCAAAGTGAAGCAACATGCAGATGTGGTCTTCTTGTCCACTGTGCTCCTTGCCCAATTAGAGTCAAAATATCCCTGCAATCTCATGTCAATACTGGAATTATATCTTAGAACATGTCCAATTGTTCCTTATATGTATCTCAACACATGATTCACAACAATCCAGTGTCTGTGTCTCGATTGAATCATAAATTAGCTAAGTGCACTCACTGCATATAAAATATCTGGTCTGGTGTTAACTAGATACATCAATGATCCAATCAGTTGTCTGTATAGGTTTGGATAAATATCGTCAGAATTAGAAGAAGACACACTTATTTTCTTCAGATTCGTCACCATTGGTGTGGCCATGGGTTTACAGTTCATCATCCCAAACTTTTTCAATATATCAACTCTGTACTTCCTATGACTTAGGAAGCTCTCATAAGTTCTCTGCCACACCTCTAGTCCCAATATTAGTGCATCATATGAAGGTCCTTCATCTCAAACTCAGAGGCCAATGCATACTTGCATTCAACAATAAGGATCTTTGTATCGGTGAGGAATAAATCATCAACGTAGAGGACCAGAATCAAGGACTCACCATTAACATTCTTGTAGTACAGGTTGGGATCAACAACAATTTTGTTGAAGCCCAAAATCATCAAGTGTCCACCAATCCTCACATACCAAGCTCTAGGTTCTTACTTGAGTCCATACAGGGCCTTCTTCAACCTACACACATGCGACTCCTTCTCATGTATGATGAAACCATCTGGCTAGTCGATGTATACTTCTTCCTCAATCTCTCCATTGAGAAAGGAGGTCTTCACATCCATTTGATGTAGTTTCCAAGCCATGGATGATGCAAGGGAAATAATCGTCTGGATAGAAGTGCATCGAGAAACATGAGTAAATGTATCTTGATAATCTATTCTCTCCACCTGAGAGAATCCTCCAGCAACAAATCTTTCTTTGTGCTTCTTGATGCACCCATAAGTTGTATGTTTGATCTTATAGATCCACTTGGAAGTCACTACAGACTTCCCTTCAGGTCTCAGAACAATATCCCACACATCATTCTTCATGATGGACTGATACTCCTCTATCATGGAATCTCTCCATACTGGTTGACTAGATGCCTCCTCATAACATGATGGCTCAAAATCAATGATGTGGCTCATAACTGCGTCATAGAACAAATATATCTGAGGTATCGTTCTCTCTCAGAAGGTACCATGAGGAGCTGCATGTACTTCTACCTCCTACAGAGTCTAATGAGACTATGTAGGTTTCTTTTGACCTACTACAATATCTTTGGGAACATCAACTTGAGCTATAGGATCAATGGGATCAATAGGCTCAACTGTCTCCCTCTGAGATGCTAGAAGGCGAGGGGGAGAAGGCACAATCTCTTCCTGTTTCTCACTATCAATTTCCATGTGATATCCTCTAGATCTCATGAAGGCTACCTCCTCCTCAAAGATAACATCTCTGCTCACCTCAATATGTCTCTGACCATGGATGTAGATCTGGTATGCGTTCGAAGACTCGCTGTACCCCACAAATGTATCCTTTCTACCTGAAGGGTCTAGGTTGGTCCTTTTCTCTTTGGGCATATGAATGTATATTGGACACCCAAATATCCTAAAGTTTCCAACCACATCCTTCACTCCAGTGAAGGTCTCCTCTGGAGTCATGTTCCTTAAAGTCTTATGAGGACTTCTGTTCTGAATATACACTGTAGTCATGGATTCTTTTTCCCACAAAAACATAGGTAGATGTTGATCATGAATCATTTCCTTGAATGTCTCAACAATAGATCTATTCTTCCTCTCTGTGACCCCATTCTGTTGATGGTTGTAAGGAACAATGTACTCCCTCTTGATCCCTACCTCAATGCAAAAATCACTGAAATCCTGGGAGGTGTATTCTCCTCCATTATCTGATCTCAACACTTTGATCTTCTTTCTGGTAAGGTTTTCGACCTGTGCTATTTACTCCTGAAATATCGAAAGGACTCCATCCTTGGTATTCAATAAGTAAACCCAAGTCTTTCGAGAGTGGTCATCAATAAATATCACATAGTATATGTATCCACACAAGGAATCAATTTTCATGGGTCCACATAAATCTGTATGAACCAAGTCTACGATTCCCATGGATCTATTGTCACTGCTAAGAAATTAGGACACCTTGGCATTCTTTCCAAGAGAAAAACCTCTGCAAATGGAATCATTTTCAACATGGATATTTGGAAGGCCTATCACCATCTTACCCAGAGTAGGAAGAGCTCTATAATGTAAATGAGCAAGTCTCCTATGCCATAGGTCGCTCAAACTGATAGAATCATGTATCAAGGACTGAACTAGTTAGAGAGTCAATCTGTACACTCTTTCCTCTTGAAAACCAATCACCCAAGCATAATCCATACTAGAGTTCTTGTTCTATGCAAGAACCTTTCCATCAGAGAAATAAACCTTGTAGCCTTTGTTCTCTAAGGCTGAAATAGAGACAATGTTCCTTCTCATCTCAGGTACAAATAAAACATCACTCAAATAGAGTGGGGTGCTAGAATCCAATTGTAAGGAAGTGGATCCAACTCCCTTAACAATATATCTTGCATCATCACTTTTGTTCCTGAGATTAAACTTAAGGCTAAAAGCATAATGTCAGGCATCAAGAATTTAAGGAATGCTTTGTTTTAAGAGTGTTTTTTCTTTCGTTAGTTGTGTAAAAATTTAAATCCTTAAATGAAATTAATAGTTGAATAGAACAGAGGCCGTGTTTCATCATCTAAGTCAATTAATCAAATTGAATGGTGATGGAGAAAATTACAAAACTATTAAACAAGCTAAGGCATCAATGAAAAAATAATCTTACCTTTTTTATAGTATAAGAAAGAGTGGAATGCACCCCTGAAAGGATATATGATATAGTGATCCAAGTAGCTTGCAGGTCTTGTATTTGATGATAACAAATACAAAGGAAAAAATTATTTCTTATCAAATAACTAAATGAAATTTGATGACAGTAGATGTTATACTAAATTGCAATCATTCACTTGTCAAGGAGTAACATAAAGAAAACTGGAAATATGAAATACAAGAAGAGCACATAACTCAAACTGCACAAAATTTGGAATCCCTATCTGCGCTTGTATTAATACTCACAAAGGATGAGTTTTCTTAGTCACAATATGACAAGAAGAAGCCTTTGTACATTCTTCTAAATATGTATGTATACAAAAGGTTCTCAACCCTAAATGGTTGGCATTCTCCTTATTTCTAAAATAGTAAAGGTTACAAAATGTGAAATCTGAAACGCTTCGTCATGCTGGCAGAGGCATTTTTCTTTCCTGTTGTCTATCTTAGAAACATATATTCTCTAATAATTATCTGTACAGATGATGTGTACAAATTACCTCATTGGTTCTTGGAGGTACTACCCTTTCCTTGCTCGATACATTTAACATATTTTCTCACAAATTGTACCACCAGCTTGGAGGGTTCTACTAAGTCATTTCCATCAAAGGCATACAATTTCTTTTCTAATTGAGGCAATATATTTTCCATTCTCCTATCCTACGAAGCTATAGATTGTAGCTGCAAACTGGGCTTCACTAGCCATCTATTTATCTGAGTAATATCAATCTGCTTTAATTGTAATATTTCAACTTGAGATTCTTCCATGTTTGTCTTAATGTTAAGTTGATGCTTCATTATATCAACTTGTTCTAGTACTTTAGAGATACTATATTTTACAAAGCTTAATGACTCTTTGTTGAGTGAATGAAAAGATTCTTCACAATCCTCCTTCACTTCTTTAGCCATTTTTTTACTTCCAACTATGTTAGTTTCCTAGGTCTTCAATATTATATCGCCTCTGATTTGCTCCAAAACAAACAACCAGGAAACCATAGATACTCCTTCTCTTGCCAACGACACAACTTCTTCTTGGAAATTGGTCCGAGCGGCAATAGCCTCTCTCTCCTTTAAACAAATGTTATCTAAGGATTGATTTACCACTTGAAAATGGGTTTGGATAGATTCCACCTTATTTAAAAGGTTTTGCTGCACCGATTCCAGTTCCTTATGTACCTCTAGAGTTTGGGTTTGGAAAGCTGATATATCTACTACTACTTTTTAAGCTAAGCTTACCTTCGCTTGCATATGTCTGACTGATTCATTGCTTGTCTGTGACTTTTTATGCATCTCATCAAGATTGGATTTGAGCTGCTGGATTTCCTGTCTATCACTAGCTCTAATATGCTCAAAATCCTTTTTGATCTTACTCTTGAAATTATTTTCCACCGTTTTCACTTGATTTTTCAATTGATTCATCAACATATATTTCTGCTTCAAATTCTCTTTCAGGTTGCTAACTGAAAACTGGTTTTCTATCACAAAGTCTCCCAACAAACCCGTGACCTTTGTAACAAAGTCTTCTTCCGCTAGGGCATGCCCATCTAATAACATCATGTGCTTATTGACAGTCACACCATCACTTTGGTACGTTTCTCTTCTTACTACCACCCTTCTTCTATTACTGAAGAAGAGTTTCTAAGGAGGTATCTCTTCTGCTAAAATAGGTGTAAGGTATCCTATGAATACAACTTTGGCCATCCGATTCCCTCTACTGAATTGTAGAGGTGTGACAGATTGGATAGGAATTCCTATCTCTGTGGATGGCTACTTCCCAGCTGTGTCAGTTGCTGGTTTACCCTATGTGGACTTTGGCTTTTATTTTTCCTTCTTTATCAAGGCCTCAATTTCCTCCAAATTTTCTCATGTGTCCTGTCCACTAGAGCTCCCTGTTTCTAGCCCTTGGGTCTCCGTTTTTTGTGTGGATGGGGGCGTCAGGGTTTCCCCTTGCAATACTTTGGGGAGGTTATTTCTCCGATGTTTTTGGAAGTTATAAAACTCAACCAATTTATCTGGCGCTAGAGATTGAATTTAGTTCAATACCTCCTGATAGGACCTTGTTCCTTGGAATATTTCGTCTTGAGGAGAATCTTCATGTTCATATATTTTCAAGTTGCAGAGGGCAATGTGATTACCTATGATCTTCTACGGATCATGCTTCTTAAATTCAATATCGACCAACTTGATTTATTCCATGGCTATGACTTCTCATTTCAAATGGCTGAAGTCCAGCAAAGCAAACATACCAATTTCCACGGGAAAAATGGGCCATACCTTCTTTTGTACTGCTTTCATCTCCTTGCTAATTCCCCCATGCACATTTTGATGTGCAACTTCACGACACACCAATCGATCTGGTAAAAATTGAGCCAGAGCATGTGGAGGAACCGAACAAACAAAAACCTTAATATAGGAGAAATGCTCTTCAACGTACCAGTCTGCTAGCTTGCCTAGATTTGTCGCAATTTTTTTGGAAATCTTGGGAGGTTGGTAGCCATATATAGTGGTATGCATCGACACCACCACCTAGTTGCAGATTTCATAGAAAAATTATTTTTCCTTGTCCTCCCAAAGTATCGAATGATAAATATGTATGGGTTCAGCACTAGTTGGAGTCTAACTCCATCCCATCAGAGGAAAAGGTGTCATAAAACAGACGATGCCCATGAAAATTGCCGACATGAAAAATTGGGCCGGTTTCCCCTTGGATTTTAGTGACTGATATCTTGCAATATCTTGAACCAAACTGTCTGAAAACATATTGGCCCAATAAAAATAATATCCCTCTACTACTGTGTGCATAATAGGCACCCAAGGTAAAAATAAATGGCCTGTGTTTTCCTTCCCGTAGAGTCTACACATCATTATTGCTATGTACATTATGTAAGGTTCTAGTGTGAAAACTATGCATATTCCATCGAAATCAACTATGAACTTCTTGGGGCAAGATTACCGGTCCTTAAATAAACCAGGAAGGTTTTTTCCATATTGGTCACATTCCTTCTTTTCAAGGTTTACTAGGAAACTGGCATTGTAAATGAAATTTTGTACTGTAGACAATTTATACATCACTTGTAGATGTTCTAGCCGGAAATACCCAACTGTAACCTTTTGTGAATTGAATATGGTCTTGGTCGGGATATCAACATTCTCCAGCACCCAACTGATCATATCATTGTAACACAGGAGTCTAGGCCTCGTCACTATCTTATGTAGCTCTGGTTGGGAAACAATTTTGTATTTGGTAGCTAGGGCCTCCGTCTCATCATCACCTGAGTCATCTAGGAAATTGACCAATTCATACTGTAAAATATTGAATACTTGCGTCCAGGATTTAATGATGTCTATGTTTTTGGGTGAAGTGTCGAAAAGAATATCTGTGTTATGACTTGATTTTTCACCAGGTGCTTTGGTTTCTTTTCGAGGAGCCATGGTATCATGCCTCATAACTCTACTATCTGTCACAGGAAATGCACAAAGTTCATTACCTTGAAAACTTACTACTCAGTAAAAAACACACAACGAAATTCGAAATTCAATATCCTTTTCCTTTAATTGATTTACCAATAATTCTACTGACAGAGCATTTACTTTCCTTAATGAATAATATTTAGGTGGTGGTCAAAGATCTCATTTGGAATTATTGTCGTAAATCAATTATTAATGTTAATAAATTTCGGGAAAAGAACAGGTGAAATTTGAATTTATATGAGTCGTTATTCAATGAAGGATTAATTACGTGATAATAATCATTAATGTATCAGTTAGTCAAACTTATCGTTAAGTAAATTTTGGAGTTTCGAATATTGAGATATCCTATAACATTTCAAGGTATGACTTCCGAAACGTGAAATCACGATGTGATTAGTTAATTTTAATCATGTTAAACCCTTTTAAATAATCGTGATTAACCTAAGACAATTTTGTGATTTCAGACATCCGGACTTTGATAATTGCTCGAGGTAGGATCCCCGAAACGCGAAATCGCGATATGATTAATTAACCATTAATCATTTTTAGTCCTTAATTATATGGTTTAAATACTTAAGACAGTTTCATGATTTTTGATGTCGAGATTTTGGAGTTATAACATGTTGAACTGTCTGTATCACAAAACTCTGAAACCCGACATTTCGAAAACAACCGTTAGTGATTTGAATCTTTAATGAGTAGGCTGCTCCATAACTTTTAAGAGTTCATGATCATTCGATTAGGTGAAAGATTTCATCAACGGTGAGACTCAAGCACGTGTTGGTTTTATTTGAATGAGAACGAAAACTATTAAAGTATAAAGTTTCATAAATATATATGTGTTCCAACAATCACCAAGTACTACATGCAAATGGGATTCTTTCTCTACTATATCTGCAAGGTGCTCTCTGTATCCAGTCATATGTCTGGAAGCACCACTGTCAATCAACCAAATATTATTACCAGTAGGAACCATACCTGAGAGGGATGAAATGAAGAAGAACTCTTCATCGTTCATGCTTGCATTCCTTGACTTCCTCTGAGGTGGTTCTGAATCAACATTAGAAGTTGAAGAATTTTTCTTTCCTTTCTTCAATGTAGGAAAATTTTTCACATATTGTCCATACTTGTCACATCTGAAGCACTGAATCTTTGACATGTCCTTCTTTTTTGGTTCAAAACTTGGTGCTGAATTCCTTCCTTTAAATGTTTTGCTGAAACCTATTATTTTTCCTTTTCTTTTCCTTGCATGAGTAGTAAGGGATTGATTGTCATCATGATGGGAACATTGCATGCCTATAGCTACAATTCTAGTCTCCTCTTGAGTACAATCTTCCCATAAACGATCAAAATTGGGAAATTTGGATCACCCACTGATACTTTGAATGAATGGCTCCCAATGGCTTGGAATACCATTAAGGGTAATCATGACAAGTTATATATCAGAGATGATTTCACTAATAGAACCCAATTGACCTCTGATCTCTGGAATATTCATGAAGAAGGTGGCAACTGTATCGAACTTCCTCATCTTGATATTTTGAAGTTGATGTCTCAAGGAAAGTGCTTTGTTGGTGTTGTTTCTCTCAAACAAATTATTCAAGGTATCGTACATCTGCTTAGTTGTCTTCAAGTTGGAGATGTGAGGGATTAAATGGTCTCTCATAGAATAGACGATGATCTTTCTGATTTTTGCATCATTCTTCCTCCATTGATATTTTTCTGCATCATCAACTGATTCTGGTACAACTTCTTCAACATACTTCATTAGGTCACTCTCTTCTAAAGTGATGAGCAATCTAGATTTCCAAGAACCAAAGTTGGTTGTTCCATCAATCCTATCTTCCACCAAAATATGATTCACCATGGTTATAATTGATTGATGTATTATTACAATGATGAGAGTTCCATATATAGAGAACATATGGTGACCATCCATGAAAGGATGCATCCCTTGGATAATAAGTAACTACTTATTTATTAAGTATATTTATACATTGCATTATAAATATACTTAATAAATAAATATATTTATGAAAAATAACACTCTTGGAGTCTTCTTTAAGATATTTTCAGACTCTTTAAATGTGAAAATACCACAATTTTATTGTCTCCGGGCTTGTAAATTATACATTGAAGGACCCATATGGGGCTGCACCCCTTCTTCCTCAAGTTCATTAAACATGTGATGAGGGACTCATCGAAGATGAGCTATACTAAGAATCTATTATCCTCCTCAAGCTTGTTAAAAAAAAAGAGGTACTCACCAATCATGGTGGGGGAAAATTGAGGGAAGTGGGTCAAGTTTTTGGAAACCATTATGGCATTCATTTGTTGTTTCCCTTGACCATGGAATCTATTTGTGTCTCATGTTACATTTGGGTAATATGCTTGTCTCTGAGTCATACCAATCCTATGAGTCTTCATACTCCTTCATCTCACCCTAAGAATTCCATGGTGATCGTCACACTATGTTTTGGTCTATTTCTCAATCGAGTCAATACTTCCAAGTCATTTTTCATGCCTCACAATGTTTAAGGGAATTTTCACTTCAAACCAACCACTCTGAAATATTAACAATTTTCATCCTCATGTCAATACATACTCATTTGATTTTTCATCTTACATCACTTTCCTATTTTAGTTTTGTGTCAATGATGGGGGAAAAATCATGGCCCTCCTTCGATGAGTCTATTCCTATTAACTTCAACACATTTTCTAGGAATTAGACTTAGAAACTAGTTAGTACCTTGGGACCTGCATGCCTTAATGGAAGGTCTCCTCTCTTTCGACAATATTTTTACATCATTGGTTGTCCAAATTTAGGAGCAGAACGAAATGATTAACATACTGAATACAATAAACACAGAGATATGAAGAATAACACAGATATCCAGGGAAAAATATCTTCTATTGAATAATGAAATAGGCTAAAACTGTAAAACTGCAGAACTGAAAACACTTGATCGAATGGTGGTAGCTATCTCTGAGAAGAGATGTGGCTTCTATGTGCATCCGTTGAGAAGAATGGATTAATTTGGTACCTCAACTTCCTAGGTTGTAATTTTTGCATACGACCTCCATTTTAGGCACGTGATTGCCCATTGGAAAGGTCTTTCAGAGAAATACACATTCCACTATCAATTTTTGACTTTATCTATAGTTTGACTATGTCAAGCCAAAAAAACAACGTTTAAGGCCCCAAAACGACCCTGGAAGTACACCAAGATGTGATGACATGAAAACATACAAAATAAGCCAGTTGGATTAGGTAAGAGGACACGAGTATCCACCTGGAGGATGTGTGGGGATTCATAAAACCCCATAAGTGTAGAACCCACAATTACAAAGAAGTAGAAAAGAACGTGCTGAACAAAAAAAAACAAGAGGTTCTAGTTGGAATACGTGGGTGACCACCAATATCCACCTAGATCAATCTTCCCCCCTTAGGAAGCAATGGTATCCATTGCATTGAGTTCCCCCATCAGGTGAGGAAACTTCTGCTTGATTTGACCCCATAGGATCACTTGCCTTGGTGTACGAGTTTCCCTGCCTTGACAACCCGATGGCTAGATCCTCTACTGGTGAGATCCCTTGACTTGTGTGTACACTATATGATTAGTGGATGCTTGTTCCATGCAGTCATGGTTGAGATTTTTTGGTGTCAGCTATTTTGCGATCTCCGAGGTGTCCAATAATGGTGGAAAATATGGCCAAAGGAGGTCCACATTGAACATTGGATGTAGGCCAAGGAAGGGTGGAGTGTTGAGCTCAAAATCATTGCTACCCACAACCTTGGTGATAGTGTCAGGACCATAGAGAAGTGGGATAAGCTTCTGATGGGGCCCCGTGAGATGCTCCTTTTGCAAATGTAACCAGACTTTATCACCAACCTAAAACTAGTGTGGTAAATTGTGTTGATCATGGTGCTTCTTGTACTTAGCATTGGATTTCTGCAAAATCTCTCGGACCTGTTGGTGGATGTGTTGAATCAACTCAATGAATATGGTGGCTTTGTTGATCATAGACTGATCATGGGAAGAGTATGTCTGTGTGGTGGCAAGAGGAAGTGAAACATCCATGGGTACCAAGGGTTGGAATCCCAGACCCACCTGAAATGGGCTATGGTCGGTGGAGCTATGGAGAGATCTATTGTAACTATGTTGAACATAAGGGAGACTCTCGTCTCATGCACATGGATGCTTAAAATTGTACATGCAAAGGATGTGCACAATCATCTTATTGACAACCTCTGTTTTTCCATCAGTTTGGGGGTGGAAAGCAGTGGATTTTGTGAGCTTGGTGTCCAACAGAGACCAGATAATCGACCAAAATGTGATGAGGAACATGTTGTCCTGGTCAAAGATGATGGCTGTGGTATCCCAAAGTGGACCCACAATCATTCGAAGAAGAGATTGGAAGTATCTACCACTGTGATATTCTTCTTGCAGGCTGTGAGGATGGCCATCTTTGAAAACCGATCAACGACCACAAATATGCAATCATTTCCTTGCTTGGTGGATGACAAGGTAGACATGTAATCCATTTAGATGGATTCCCAAGGATTATTGGGAATAGGAAGAGGGGTATATAATCTTTGCTTCTTGATGGCTGGCTTGGCAATGGCATAGACAGTGCAGGATCTGATATACTTGTTGACGTCCTATCGAATTTTTGGCCAATAAAAATGTTTCTGAAGAATGACCATAGTTTTCTCCACACCAAAATGTCCTGCCACCCGACTGTAGTGGGCTTCCCAAATCAAATTTGCACGCTCGCTTGTAGGAACATAGAGATGGCCCAAGTGGCATAAGAGTCCATTCTGAATGTGAAAATTAGTGACAGTTGCACCTGTACCCAAGATCTGATAGGTGGTGGCGAAGTCCAGATCTTATTGATAAATTTGGGGCCACTTAGATGATTCATGTCCATAGGATTGGAGCACAGTGGTGAGTGCAGCCATAGGAGGCCAACTAAGGAAGTCGGCGACACGATTGGAGATACCTATATTATAATTGATGTTGAGATGGAACTATTGTAGGTAGATGGACCACTTCTCATGGTGGTCATTCTGCAATTTCCCTTTTGAGTGTATGAACTGCATAGGCTTGTGATCAGTGTGTATGATCGTCTCTTTTCCCATAATGTAATTTTTCCATTGATGATAGGATTGTACAATGGAACACATTTCCTTGTCATAGGTGGGGTATTTCTGGACAGTATCAAAGAGTGTCTCACTATGGTATGCTACCAGATTCCTATGCTGAGTGAGAACTACGCCCACACCATAGTTAGATGCATGAGTCTCAATCTCGAATGGTTGCTGCAGATCAGGCAAGGAGAGTACTGGAGCTGAGCACAAGCTATTCTTTAGATCATCGAATGATTGTTTCTTCTCCTCCCCCCACACAAACTTGGCCCTACCACCACCCTTGGTCACCTAGTTGAGGGACCATGCAATATGGGAGAACCCCAACATGAACCGTCGATAGAATTTGGATAGTCCCAAGAAGCTTTGAAGCTCGATCAATGTGGTCGACGTTGGCTAGTCACGAATGAATTGGATATTAGCTGGATCAACATGTACCCCATTCTCATCAACAATGTATCCCAAGTATTGGACTTTGTTCATGCAAAAAAGAGCATTTTTCCAAGTTGGCATATAGCTTGTGCTACCGCAGAGTGCTCAAAACCTGTTGAATATGCCACATGTGCTCCTCCCACATTCTTCTGAAGATGAGGATGTCATCCAAATATACCACCACAAAGGAGTTGGTGAAGGGTCTCAATACATCATCCATCAACCTCATGAAAGTGGCTGGTACATTGTTAAGCCAAAGGGCATGACTAGCCATTCGAAGAGACCTTCTTTAGATTTGAAGGTTGTCTTCCACACATCAGCTGGTTCGATGGGAACTTGGTGGTAGCCAGAATTTAGGTCAACATTGCTGAAGAAATTTTCCCCCTTGAGTTGGTCAATAAGGTCATCAATCTTTGGAATGGGGTACTGGTTCCTGACTGTGATTTTTTTTAAGGCTCTGTAATCAATGCAGAGTCGCCATGCCCCTTCCTTCTTCTGCACCAGTACAATCGAGATTCCGAAAGGGGAGGAGCTTGGTTTGCTGTGCCCCTTTTGAAGAAAATATTGGATTTGTTGCCTGATTTCATCATTTTCCATTAGCGAGAGATGATAGATTGGTCCATTAGGTAGAGGTGCGATGGGGGTCAGATCAATTGGATGCTTGACTTGGCAGTGTGTCGATACCCCTGTAGGTGAGGAGAAGATGTCTTTGTATTCTTCTACGATACCATCCACTTGATTCTGCTGCAAAGAGAGGCTCTGTGTAGATTCCACAGATTTGGCGATGACCTTCTGCTTACTGTGAGCATATATCACAAAGAATACGAACTTACTGGTCTATGAGATGACGTTACTGCATTGCTTAGAAAATATTAAAGAAATGGTAGTAGGATGTGCTACCTCAGGTATCATGTACGATTGTATACCCAAAGTAATAATAAGGCTGTAGGGTCTAGACTCATACACAACATGAAGCTTCCAAAAATATGGTTTTCCTAAAAGAACATCACAAACTTCAAGGGGATAAATATCACACAGTACCTCATATTTGAAAGGCTTGATGCCATAGGGCAGACAACACTGTTGGCTGACACAAATATCTCTTCCTTGGCAAAGCCAACCAATGGTATAGGGCTGCGAGTGCGGTGTCATTGGTAAGTACAACCACTTGACAATCTCTGCTGAAATCAGGTTCTTATGACTCTCTCTATCGACAATAAGAGAAGAAAAGCCCCATTTTCCCATGTCTGAGAGTGAAAGAGGCGTTCTCCTTCCTCTGGTTCTTCTGGTTCGCTTGGTCGGACTTTGGTGGTAGTGACAATGGCACTAGGTTCAACATCAATAATTTTCTTCCCTCCTTCAGGATTTGATTAAGAATCAGAATCAATCTCTGACTCGGAAGCCTTCAATTCGACCATGAGTGACTTCTTGGAGTGACATTCTTCGATGTTGTGCTAAGGAATTTTATGGTACTCACACCATTTTCCTATGTCCTTCTTCGTCTTCTCATTGCCCTTCTTATGTTGTGGGTTGGAATAGTTGTCTCGAGGGAAGACATCTTGATTTGGTCCCATGATGTGTGGGTTGGGGATGCTTTTGTCCTGGTTCAACTGTCAGGGGTTTGCAGATCCAAACTCTCTCCTTTTCTGCTTAAATTTCTTCTCGATAGTGACCGCATATCTATAATCCGTGCCCAATGAGGCGATGTTCAGAAACTCCATTTATGTTTGAATGTATCTATTCAAACAATCATGATATTTAATCACCAGATGACTCTTAGAGTATTTGATACCCAATTTTGTGCACAGGGTATGGAAAATATTGGCGAAATATGGTACTGTCTGGTCCCTTTCTTGACATAGGGTGGTCCATCTGGTGTATTGTTCCTTGTAGCTTCCAATGGGGTAGTACTGTTCTTTGATGGAATCTCAGAAGGAATCCCATATAGGGGCCACCAAAAACATTGCATATTATTCTACTTTCCTTTGCTCAAAGTAAGTATCCCACCAGTCTTTAACATGGGGAATGACCTTGAGGAGTGAAAAAGTGATATTTTCCCTATCGAAAAAATTGTGGATTGAAAAATACCCTTCAAGCAGATTCAACCATTTATCTACAACATCTGCATCTATCAGTCCTTGAAATAATGAAATATCAAAATTTACCTGTACCTTGAAGGGGGTTGCATGGCCGCTTGATGAAGATGCTTCTCCCATAAGAAACTGTCGAAGGATCTATGCGACTTTATCCATCATTTCATTCCTTTGTCGCGTGAGGGATTCCTTGAGAAAATTTTTAATAGGATCTCCTGCTCCATCATATTTATTTTCATCCCCCATGGGTTGTTTTCGGGCTCGGTGCGACCGATATTGCAATGGATTGATTGGTTCGAGTCCCAACTTCTTGTACTCATATCTTGTCGGGGACATGCACGAAGAAAAATAAATCAAGAGTAGACCTCTCTGATACCACTGATCTGGATTTAGGAGCAGAATGAACTGATTAACATACTGAATATAATAAACACACAGATATGAAGAATAACATAGATATCCAAGGAACAATATCTTCTATTGAATAATGAAATAGGCTGAAATTGTAAAACTGCAGAACTGAAAACACTTGCTTGAATGGTGGTAGCTATCTATGAGAAGAGATGTGGCCGATATGTGCATCTGTTGAGAAGAATGGATTCAAATGAGGCCCCAGAGAAATTTTTGATATTATTCATGAATGGAAAAACCCTAGACATCCAAAAACCTAACCCTAGAAGGTGAAACGCCAAAAGTCATGTGGGCCCCTATGGGCAAGTTGGTTTAATTTGGTACCTTAACTTCCCAACATCGTAAAGTTTGCATACAACCTCCGTTTTAGGCGCGTGATATCCTATTGGAAGGTCTTTCAGAGATCTACACATTTTGTTGTCAAAATATGACTTTGTCTATAGTTTGAATATGGAGAGCCAAAAAAACAATATTTAGGTCCCCAAAACAACCCTGGAAGTACAATAAGATGTGCTGACATGAAAACATACAAAATAAGCCAATTGGATTAGGAAAGAGGCCACCAATATCCACCTGGAGGATGTTTGGGGCTTTAGATAGCCCCAAAAGTGTAGAACCCACAATTACTAAGAAGTACAGAAGAACGTGTTGAACAAATAGACAAGAGGAGCCAGTTGAAATAGGTGGGTGGCCACTAACATCCACCTGGATCAATTGGCCTCTAATCGAATGATTCCATGAATGTTCAAATTCAACTCATTTGTTCACATTCATTGGAATGTACTAGGGTACCTTGGGAGTGTTGGGCTATTATATTATTTGCAGTGTAATTCTAGTCGATGGGGATCGACTGACAATCGAATTTCAAAGTGTTTTGAATGGGTAAAGTCGAAGTCAAAGACATTGACAACAAGTCAAAGGTTGAGGTGGTTTGACTAGGTAAATTTGAAATCGAAGAAATCAACAACAATTCAAAGGCCCAGGTGGTTCTACCAGGTAAATTCAAAGTCGAAGACATCAAAAACAAGTCGAATAGGTCAACCGACAAGAGGTTGACAAGAGAGCATGTGGAAACCGAATGGTAATATGACTTGGTAGTTGACTGTAACATAATCCCGAGTTTCATGAGATTTGTAGGCAATGATCTATGTGTATTTGTAACCATTTTTGGGTGTCGTTTATTTATGTTTTTTCCTACTATAAATCCTATAAATAAGGCATGTTCTAATGCTGTAAAAGTGAATTGCTAAGCAAGAATTTTGAGGTTGTTGCTCATGCACATGTAAGTCGAATTGGCTACAGGTTTGTTCTTGTGTAAATAAAGAAGGTATGATGCCGATTGTGTCTTAAGTGTAAAACAATGTTATGCATGTAACCTTTTATTATAAATGAATAAGACAACAAGATAGAATAATGCTAAAGGAATGCTGGTTTTCTTGTTTGGTTTTCCATGGTAAAATCTCTTTATACTGTGTGTTTGCTTTGTCATTTAATTTCTTGTTTAAATCTTTCTTCCTCTCTTTTGATAGGTTTAGTGTGGAAGTGTTCCTCATTTCCTAACATGTGGTATCATATATTGGTTTAACAATATTGGATTTGAGCTAAACCCTAGTTTCAATAAGAGTTGTAAGTCAGAAATATTTAAATATTGTGTTAACGAATGGTGAGCAACTCGAGAATAGAGATTAAAAAATTCAATGGCCATAATTTTGATTTTTGGAAGCCTAAAATTGAAGATCTCCTTGTAGATCAAGAACAATGTGAAACAATATTTCCAGGTACCATTCTGACAGGTATGTTGATGAAATAATGGGAGAAAATCGAGAGAAGGGAAAGGAGTACGATTCAAATTTGTCTTGCAGATTTGGTATTGTTGAATGTCTTAGGTCAATATTCAGCTAAGAACACGTGGGGAAAATTGGGAATCTTGTACCAGTCAAAATCCTTGTTAAATAAGTTGTTTCTTAGAAAGAAACTGTATCTTTTGAGGATGAGTGAGGACAGTTCGATGACTGAGCACTTAGATGCATTTAATACCATTTTAAGCTAGTTATCTTTTGTGGATATTAAAATCATTGAGGAGGAGAAATGTGTTAGCCTATTAAGTTCTTTTCCATACTCCTCAGATAGCTTAGTCATGTATATAGGGATAAATTCAACCACATTAGAGATAGAAGACGTGTTTTCATATCTACTGTCAAAATAAATGAGAAGGAAGAACATGGAAGGATCGACCAAAGATGCATTAGTGGTGAGAGGTCGTCTGGTTGACAGAGATAAAGGAAAATTCTCCAGTAGAAAGTCTAAGTCGAAGGGTAGATCTAAATCCACTATTCAATTGTCAAGAAGATGTTGGAAATGCGGTAAATATGGGAATTACAAAAGGGACTGCAAGTTAAAGGCAATGGAAGTCAGTACAGGATTTGATGAGAATAAATTGAGTAAGAGAAAGATGAATCCAGATAAAGGAGGAGATGTGTACCTGGCATCGACCAATACACAGTTAGATCAAGATGTTTTGTTGATAAAATTAGGAAAATACTATAATATGACACCACATAGATAATGGTTATGCAAATATGAACGATATGAAGGAGGAGATGTGTTCATGGGGGAAAAATCGAAAACTAAGATTATCGGACAATAAATATTTCAACTGATACTATAGGATGGGAGGAGTAGAACCATTCCAGGTTTGGAAAGAAACCTGATATCTATTAGAAATATGAGTGATGTAAGGGTGCACACTTTATTTCATAAGGATACGTGCAATATGGTCACAGGTGTGATGGTATTAATGAAAAGAGTTTGGATTGGAACCCTATACAAGTTATTAGGGAATTTTGACTCGACCTGATGAAACAACATCACTGTTCTTGAAGTCGACTCAACTTTGAATCAACTCTACTCGAATAGGGATAATTCAATTCAAATCAACTCGACAAGTCATCATAAAGTTGACCTGACCATGCTATGGAATGAGAGGATGGGACATTGGAGAAAAATTATTTCAATCTATGCATAACAAAGGTGTGGTCAAATATTTTCCTGAATGTAATTTAGAAGTCAACTTTTGTGAACATTGCATATATGGAAACCAAAGTCGAGTGAGGTTCCCATCTAGATCGACAAGGGAAAAGGGGATTCTAGATTTGGTTCCCAGTGATGTGATTGACTCTGTTTCAGTGCCATCACTTGGTGGATCCCTGCATTATGTCTCCTTCATAGATGATTTTTCCAGGAAGACATGGATATATTTCTTGAGGAAGAAATCATAGGTTTTCGAGAAATTCAAATAAGAATATTAAGGTGTTGAGAAATGACAATAGTGGTGAATTATATTTAATGGAATTTGATCAGTTCTCCAAGCAGTGTGGCATAGCATGCCAAAATACCACACCATATACCTCACAAAAAAATGGAATTGCTGAGAGAATGAACATAACATTGATGGAACATGAAAGGAGAATGATCAATGGCGCTAGGCTCGCACAAGAATTCTAGGAAATGGTAGTCAAAACTACAAAATATCTATTGAATATGTCTCCTTCGTCGATTCTAGTCAACACGAATCCATGTGAGTTATGTTCTGGTAAGAATCCTTTGTTCTCACATCTCAAAGTATTTGGTTGTGATGGATTTTTTCATGTTCCCAAGGAAAAGAGGAGCAAGCTGGACAAGAAAGAATTCAAGTGTATTTCATTGGATACAAATAAGGAATGAAAGGATATAAGCTATGGGATCTTTCATCAAGGAAAATAGTGTACAATCAATATGTGGTATTCAGAGAAGTCGAAAGGAAGTCCGATCCTAAAGAAATGGTTCAAACAAATAATAATCTAGAGAAGGTGTGGTTTGAACTGAGAAATGGAGAAGATGATTTAGATGAGTCAACTGAATTATAAGAAGAGGTGGAATAATAGACCCCAGTTGAAAGGAGGATAGAAAAAGTAAGAAAATCGAATGAAAGGTACAATCCACCCGACTTCCATTTGACATTTGTGTTAACTTCCACCGACGATGAGCCTGAGTTGGTTGGGGAGGTAGTCAACTCAACAGAGGGAAACATTTGGAAGGAGGACATATGGTCAAAGAGATGTAATACTTGCACAATAATGAGATGTGGGACTTAGTCAAATTACCTGGTGGAACAAATCTTGTCTCTAGAAAATGGGTATTGAAGAAGAAGATGAATGCAACAAGTCAAGTCGAGAAATTCAAAGCTCGAATGGTAGAGAAAGAATATTCCCAAGTTGAAGGAGTCGAGTTCAGTGATATTTTTTCCCCTATTGAAAAAATAACCTCCATTAGAGTACTAATGTCTCTGGCTGCAACATTTGATCTAGAAATATAACATACAGATGTAAAGACAATGTTCCTACATGAGGACCTGGAAGAAGATATCTAAATGAAACAACCTGAAGGATTTGTAGTAAAGGGAAATACATATTTGGTGTGCAAACTGAAAATATCCCTTTATGGTCTAAAGAAATCACCAAGGGTGTGGTACTAAAAGTTCTACACATGCATCCATAGTTTTGGGTTTGTGAGAAGAAAAGATGATCACTGCATATATTCCAAAGAAGAAGGTGGGTGTTTCATATATGTAGCATTGTAAGTCAATGACATGTTTCTGATTGGAAACAACATGAACAAAATAAAGGAGGTGAAGAAGTAGCTATCCTCCAAGTTTGACATGAAATATCTCGGTGCAATGAAATTCATTATGGGAATGAATATCAAGAGAGATGAAGCAACTAGAAAGATCTAGTTGAACCAAAAGAAGTGTATTGAAACAAATTTGAAACGTTTCAGCATGCATGATTTCAAAACTGTGAAGGTACCAATTCCTATGGGAGCAAGGCTAACTGTTGAACAATGTCCAAGGACACGAGATGAAATAGAGGACATGGAACATGTTCCCTATGCAAGTGTTTTTGGTAGTCTATTGTATGTGATGGCATGCACTCGACTAGACATTTCCCATGCAGTGGGAGTGTAGAGTGGATACATGTCAACACCTGGGAAGGAGCACTAGAAAATTGTCAAGAGAGTATTCTAGTATTTGTATGGCACAAAATATTATTCTATATGCTACCAAGGAAAATATGGAGATGACAATGAAGTAAATGTACATAGATTTGTCGATGCCGACTGGGATGGAGGCCTTGATTGACAAAGGTCGACCAATGGATATGTGTTCAATATGTTTGGTGGAGAAATCAACTAGATGAGTAAGTGATACATGATCATAGCCTTGTCAACAACAGAAGTTGAATACATGGAAGCCACTCGTGGAAGTAAAGTAGTATGGCTGCAAAGGTTGTGTTCAGGAATTGGGTTCGAGCAAAAAACTTTGAAGATAAGTTGTGACAGTAGAAGAGAAATATTTATGGCAATGAACCTAGATTATCATTATAAGACTAAGAATATTGATGTACAATACCATTTCATGAGAGACATGGTGGAAATAAATAAGGTGCTACTGGAGAAAGTAGACACGTTGGAAAATATAGCAGACTCTTTGAACAAGTTTGTGAGTGTTGTGAAGTTCTCTTGGTGTAGAGAGGCAATGTGCATTACTTCCTTGGGTCTATAAATGATAGTTTAGAGATATCCTGGTTTCAACAAAGAAAACAACAAGTGGGAGAGTGATGGGTTGTTATATTCTTTGTAGTGTAATTCTAATCGAGGTGGATCAACTGACAGTTGAAGGTCAAGGTGTTTCAACTGGGTAAGGTCAAATTTGAAGACATCGATAACAAGTTGAAGGTCGAGGTGGTTCGACCGGGTGAAGTCGAATTCGAAGAAATCGACAATGAGTCAAAGGTAGAGGTTGTTCGACTGGGTAAAGTTGAAGTAGAAGGCATCGAAAGCAAGTCAAAGAGGTCAATTGACAAGATGTCGAGAGGCGGGCATGTGGAAACCAACTAGAGAATGAATGAAGGTCGAATGGTAGTCGAATAGTAATCCGACTTGGTATTCGACTGTAACAAAATCATGAGATTCGAGGGATTTGTAGCTAATGATCTATGTGGATCTGTAACTATTTTTGGGTGCCTTTTCTTTAGGGTTTTTCCTACTTTAAAGCCTATAAAGAAGGTGTGTTGTAATGTTCTAAAAGTGAATCACTAATCAATAATTTAGAGGTTGTTGTTCATGCAGATGTAAGTCGAATTGGCTATAGGGTTGTTCTTGTGTAAAGAAAGAAGGTATGATGTTGATTGTGTCTTAGGTGTATACCAAGGTTATGCATGTAACCTTTTAATCTGAATGAATAAGACAACAAGAGAACATAACGATCAAGGATTTATGGTTTTCCCATTTGGGTTTCTAGGGTAAAATCTCTGTGTACTATGTGTTTTCTTTGTCATTTAGTTTCTTGTTTAAATCTTTCTTCCTATCTTCTTCTAGGTTTAGTGTGGAAGTGTTCCTCATTTTATAATAGGGAGTCATTGTCATCATTGGTGATTTCCCTTTCACTTGTTAACATTATACATCAATGACTAGTAATAAAGTGGTTTCTACCATGTTCAACATCTAGACATCTAACACATGGCTAGATTCATACCATTTCGGCGTCGAGATGAAGACCTTGGGAACTCCTCAGGAACCTAGGTTGCAATGGAAACTATTTGAGTAATTAGAATATTCTAGTATGGTAATCATGTTGGCGATCTCATTGATATATATGCTGTCACATAGATCCACTTTGTACTGGTTTGTGGCTATGTTTTTTCATGTTGTATCTCCACAGTGTATACTTTCGTGGCTATGACCTAATTGAGTAATGGAGATATGGATCCACATTGTATTTTTGGTGGCCATATCCTTAGTCAGTGCTTTCATGGATTTGCAGTGTATTGGTCGACGACCATGCTTTGATTCAAGTGTATTCCGAGCATGGGTATGCCTACCTTGGGGATGATAAGTATATACTATTTGATGTTTTCTTGCAACTTCCACCCAAATTTCCTATTCGAACACCCTCACATACATGTTTTTGTAAAGTGTTTCGACCATCAGTTTCTCTTCTGACCTCACACTTTAGGGCGCATCTGTTACACACTTATTTGTCACACTTAAGTGAGAGAGTTTTTTTCATGATCCCTAGACATGTTGGGGAATAAATTTATCATATGAAGGTCAAAATACTATGTGCACATATATTATTCATTTTTATTTTAAAAGGAAATTAATTTAGTGTGAGAATCCACCTCACATCTAGTTTCCTAATTTCAAAGGGAAGTTGAGAGTCTTATAGATGGTTGAAATATTTTCTCAAACCGATATCCTAATTTGATGGATCTTGAGAGATATTTCCTCCCTAAAAATATTGGAGATCTCAATTTAGTGGATCTAATGAGTGATATTCTCCATGGTGGTTAAACCTCCAACTCCTATATAATGAGGGAATTCCAAGGTGAATGGGGAGAAAGGATTTCAGAGTGTCAAACCTTTGATCTTGTAAGGAGAATTCATCATAGCATCATAATTCTTATATTGAGAAATTTAGGAGAGGGTTGGATATGAGAGATTAGAGGAGTTGTTGCAACGTCAACATTGGATTGTAAGTGCTTCACCATATATTTATATTAATATATAACTTGGCCTATTCCATTCATGTTTTGTATCACTTGTTACATGCATGTCTATTGTTGTAAAGTCATCGTAGATAGATCTATTTTCACCTAAAAATATAGTGTAAAAGAATGATATTTATCTTATTCTTTTCATATATGTTATTGCACGTGGGAGCTTAGTCAACAAGGTCAAAGGTTAGAGAAGCAAGGAAAACCATCGTAAAAAGGTACATCACCCATATCTTTCCTCTTATTATGATTGTTAAAGTAGGTCTAAAGGGAAATTAGTTACCATTTTTTTCCTACTGTCTTGGATCGAAGGAAACCCGATCCAAGGGTGATTTCACCTGTCCACAAGGGGGAATTCACCAAAACAACTACGTAAGTGTTTTCACTATGACATAGTTAAATCCAAAAAACTACTACAATTTAATAAAATTTATTATTTTTATTTTTCATTCATTAGGTAATTATTTTTTTATTACTTTTTTTAATTTATTGAACATTCACTAAAATTAGCAAGTTAGACCTAATATTGGTCATATATACACACTCTTCTTTCATATTCTTCACTTTGCATTCAATTTTTTTTTTTTTTTTAAACCGAAACTGGGCAATTTATATGATCAAAAAGGTTGTAGCAAAGATAAATAGAACTAATACAACATACTAAATGTCCTTTGGTTTCAAACAAGATGCACAGGTCTAGGAAAAAATACAAAATTTGCATAATTTTGCTAGAAAATTCCTTGTTCTCATTGCTACTACATATTATATAATAGATGCCTAAAATACTGATAACCTTAAAGAACATTTACTTAACGAAATATATGGGCATATTTTGGCCTCTTCTAGATCTATGTTGGTTGGTACTAATTCTTGATCTCTGATATCCATATCCTCAATGAGATGGTGCATAATCTCCTCTTCCTTCAATTCCCCTTGACCCGAGTTTTCAAAAATCCATTGGTTGGATGCTCCATACTGAGCATATTTATGAAAATTTCACCACTAGGTTCCTTATCATATTGCATTATTCTTCAAGGATGGAAATATGATGTTTAAATTTAACTAGAGTACTCATTCTAGATGCAATTTGGGAGATACATTGTTGTTAACTATCATGGACATCATAAGTAATAGAGAAGATAGATGGTATGTTGCTTTGTAGAATTTTTTCACTATACCGAATAATCCTCCAAAGTTCTTTCAAATACAAATGGCCCATAATTGATAATCCAAAACCTAAGGGAAAATCCACAAGGGGAATCTAAAACTTAAAAATCAAATAGACCCATGGCCCTAAACCTTAGATTTCTTGTAGGAAACTAGCATGAAACATAGAGAAGAAAAAAAGAAACTATAAAACCAAAGTAGGAATGAAACCAAGTCTTGAAAGTTAAGATTCATAGACATAGCACCTGAGAAATACCCCCTCCCATTGATAAATATAACTCCACACTAGCTAAGATGAATTAGGCCTAATGAATTAGGACCCTCAACATTCATAATTTATAAATCGACTGAACCAAAAACACTTAAAGAAAGAAGAATCATGAAAATACCAACCACCAACTTGTAAACCAGAGCATGTTTTGGGTGGAGGTTAACTAAGTGGAGAGGCTTCCCACATTCCTTCTAGCACTCCATAATAATCCAACACTACGTAATCCCACCTCACCTGGGATAAATGATACTTCAACATTCCAAAAAGAACATCCCTAAGAGCCTGAGAATGTGTGATATACATGTGGCATAGTAAATCCATGGTACTTATCATTAAGTGGAACTAGCGTGTGATAGACACGTGGCATAGTAAATCCATGGTACTTGTCATTAAGTCCATGTGATTTATTAAGGTATGGTTTGGGAGGTTAATAAACCATCAATCCTAATCTCCCCCATTTTTAATCATATTGCATCATTGGATAGATAATATTCTTGATGATTGTGACCCATTAAGACTTGATAAAAGGAGATTTTTTAAATTATGATGACCACCTATTGAGCTCATGCTAGAATGTAAGGTACTTTGTAATTGACCGGAAGAGATTTCTTGTTCATTAGTTGGATGATTATGATTGAGTCTCCCACCACTATTAGAGATTTAACTACATCCATGTAGTAGTGCATATACTTCTTCTTGCTTATTTAATGAGATTCCCAAACCCTCGGCATGAGACAATTCTATTTTTCCTTCGGGATCAATGATGATCCCCCTGCGTCCCCAAGGTGTAGGACAGTCGGTGATGGAGTGTGTTGTTAAGCCACTCCGTGATGTTAAAGTCACCGGTTCGAAACCTGTGGGGACAAAAAATCCAACCATGTTAAGGGTTGGTGTGGCTCAGGCCGGGTGCGATCCCCGGGTGATTTTGACGGCTTAGATGCCCCTGAGTCACGGTTTCTCAAGCCACAGGTTAATCGCGTAGCCAACAGGTCTCGCACAAATTAACAAACAAAAAAAAAATGATGATCCCCCTGCACCTACCACCCCTCACTTTGCATTCAATCTTCAGGAGCATTGCAAGTATTTGGATCCATTTATAATGGAGTTTCAATATCACCAAGGAGACATTAAAAAAGGAAATTCTAGCACTTAAATGGTTCGTAATTTTTTTCAATATTTATAATTTATGAAAAACCTTTTTTTTTAAAGAACAAACCCTAAACTGTATAGTTTTTTTCATATTTTTTGAGAACAATATGAACTTTTAAAAATATTTTTCAAAGAAAAATATTAGAGATTTTAGGAGATTTTAGGGGGTGGAAGCCTAACTTTAGTGACAAAAAATGGGAAAAAAAACAGAAATAAAGGGAAACACCATATTTTTAAAAAATACAATATAATAAAACCATAATTGTATATTTTTAGTTTTGTTTCTTTCATTTATTTATTGTTATATATATA
>ML818732.1:110355-120495 GCA_009831015.1 Picea engelmannii | reverse complement strand
GGTTTGTTAACATAAACCTTGACCAACTTATACTTTCAACTTTGACATTTGACCAACTAAATCTTATTTGACTTTCGGGTCTAGTCAATAGAGTCGACTAGCCCTTACACCAGGTATCCAAACCGAGCTTCAAAAATCCAAAAACAATATTTCCAACAATATCGATCTTGCAATATTTATCTTGGACATATGTAGTCTCCCCCTGTATTTGAAATCAATGACAACAATATTTCCAACAATATCCTCCTTTGTCATTGATGGAAACCCTTAGTCAATTCTGATACTCCCTCGATCTACAACTTTCCTTGTGTCTGCAATTCTTCCTTTATTTGCAACTTATCCCCCTTTGACATCAATGGAAAAGGGTTTCTCCCTCTGATCTTGTGCTTCCCTTTACTGATGAGATGGGAGAGATATCACTCCTATACATCATTTTATCTATTGACTTCATCAAGAATGCATACATTGCTCGAGGTTCTATTTATATTTTCCATTAATATTTTTGAACTTGCTTTCCTTATATCACATCCTTTAGAATGAAATGTGAGGTTTTAACCTTGATCACACATTTTATGGATAATTAGAAGATTGTTTTTTAACCCTTCAACATACAATATATTCTGTGTTTTAGTCTTTCCATTATCAATACTAATAGTACCTTTTCCAACTATCCTTGCAGAAGAATTATCTCCAAAGGTAACACTGCCTCATTTTTCATCATTTAGGGTGATAATTTTGTTTTGATACTCTCTCATGTTCTTTGAAGATCTACTATCAATGTACCATTCATTTCCTTTGTCTTGAGCATACATTGCAAGCTCACATTCTTCCTCCTTTAGTTATTTTTCTTCCTTTTCCACACCTTTGTGTATTTTCTCTATGCTTGGTAAGAAAATATTCTTCTTTATTTTGTTAAGGAGAATTTATTATACTACTTCTACAGTCATGCGCTATGTGCCCATAGTTATTTCACTTATAACATTCAATATTTTAATCATGTTGAGGAGCAAATGAATTGTAGTTTTTATAAAAAAACCCCATGAGAACTTCTAGTTTTGTTGCTCACATAATCATTCTTTGAGGATTTATAAGAATCTCTATTTATATCTCTCACATGATCACTTCTTGCATAATCTCTACAATCTATTGTTTTATGACCAAAATTATTGCAAAAAAAAAAATAGCCAAGAAAGATATTTTGGTACAATGTTGTGAAAGGTATTCTTGGTGGAACGACTCTTCTGAACTCATTCTTTTGAGAAGAATCAGATTTATGTTGGTGATCATTTCCTTTCCTACTATTGATTTCATTATTGATGGAGCCTTTGAAAATATTTGCATATCTTTTAGGCTTCTCTTCATTTTCCTTTTCTGATGGATTTGTGACCATAGTGCTTGCATCTCCCTCAGGGGCCTTTTTTTTTCCATAGCCATGACATGTCTTGATGAATGAAGACCTTTGGAAACTGAGAATATCATCTAATATTTAGGTACTCTTTCCAAAATTCAAGATTCTATTCAACTGACAATTGTTTTCTCTGGTTGTTTTCTTAAGGAAACAATTTCATCCTCCAACTTCTTGCAATTTCTTCCTTTTTGATGTAGGAGCATCATCAAAAAACAAGCATGGAGAGACAACTCAACGCTTTAGCACACCTTTGAATAATTCAGAATCTTAAACACTGGCATTTCCTGCAAATCTTTTTTTTTTGAATAATTAAAAAATGAAGAAGATCAAATGCTTGGGAGCAGAATGATCATGAGTGATCTGGGAGTTTCACTCCTAGTCTTTAATGTAATGGAACTTAAGTAGTAGTTAGGTTTTTTTCGAGAAGACGAGTAATCAAAGGGAACCCTAAGAACCCTCTGGGATAAATAGAGGTTTTGTATGCCCGAATGAGGCTGCTGCAAATTAGTAGGAGATTTATGTGATTTAGTTGTTGTTGAATTTTTAGTTCTTGGTTTATCATAGTTATAGCCATTTACACTTGAATGAATATAACAGAGGAAAATTGATCCAAATGCATGGTGTCACGATTGTTTACAATTCCCTTTTATTTATTTTTAATGAATGAATGATTCATGTTGTTGAGTATATGAAACTGTGAATTGTTTGGATAAGTTTCAATTGTTTTCTCTTCCTTGAGTTTATGCAAGGTATGCATACAGTTCACAAGGAGTGTATTGATAGAGTATGTTTTGACTCAGAAGCTCAAAAGAGATAGCGTGAAACTTCCATTTGAAAGGAGTACAAATAGACTATTGCAAGGTGTGCACAGTCTCTGCAAGAACTTAAGTCTTGCATGAGAATCTGCTGCAAGGAGTGACAGAGTCTATTTCAACTCATAATATCAAGAGAGATAACATAAACTTTCCATTTGCAAGGAGTGCAAAGGGGCCATTGCAAGGCATGCACAGTCGCCCGCAAGAAGTTAAGCCTTGCATAAGAATCTGTTGCAAGGAGTGCACAGATCCGAGTTTTGACTAAGTGTCTAAGTAACCTTCTAAGGATTCAAAGGGTTCGTGAGAGAAATCTCAAGAGAGATAGCAGAGAAATATTCAAGGGGAATGGAGTTCTCAAGGTTTCACAAGTCATTGACTAAGAACCTACACCAAAATACTGAAAAGGGCCCGTGTTTAATCACAAGGGAGACCATTAAGGTTTCAGAGAACTGATTCATCTTCGAGAATCGAAAATCCTTGACCCGGAGGTCGCGTATCCCCCAAGGGGGAATAGTGGCTCTGCATCACTTTTATTTCAATTGGCTTCTCACCACTTCTTCTATCCTTTTTTCCTCTTCTAGTTGAGTCTTCAGGATGATAAAAAAAAAATTGTTTCATCAATATCATGATCCTTCTTTTCATATTTTTGAAATTTCTCTTTCTTCTTTTTATTCTTTCCCCCAAGTATGTCTATTTCTTCTAAGTCACTAACGAGTTCTTCTTCACGATTCACTTCCCCATCAATGTCTTCTTCTTCTAAATATAATTTTTCTTTCTGATTTTCTTCATTTTCTTTATTAGTAGACTTTGTTTCTATGGCTATGAAGAGTAATTATCCTTAGTCAATATCAAAAAAATATCCATCACTTTCTTTAGACGAGCTAATGTCCTCTCTAGAGTAGAAAATCTTCTTCTTAATATATTTTCTTGTTTTATCTCTACAAGGTTTTATTTTATTGATATGTTCTTATTTATCATTATTGTCCTCATCATCACTATATTCCCTTTTTTCATATGGACATTTAGCAAAAAAATGTCCTATTCTACCACAATTAAAACATTTGAAGGGTATATTACCTTTGTATTTTCTAGATCCTCTTTTTATCTTTCTCACAATTTTTTATTCTCTTATATCTGATTCATGGATTGAACAATCACTAGATCTCTCTTCATAAATATATTTTAACTTGTCAAACATTTGTTTAGTTGACGTACATTGCATTACCTTGACAGTCTCAGATATTGATAGGTCACTCAAGATGAGATCTATTGCTTTTGCATTGTGTTCACTTGACTCCTTATGAGGTTCAACTGTATAACCTGTTATGACTTATTCCAAGATACGAAACCCAAGGGCCATCAAATATGTCTTCATTATTATACTCCATGATGCATAGTTTGTTCCATCGAACAAAGGAGATTTGTTTGTAGGTAGATCTTCCTTACAATCCATATGTTCTCGAGATATACCTTCCAGTGGTTAAACTATTTATGAAGAAACCTACTATGATACCAATTATTCAACTTATGCTTATATTACGGGGGGGGTGTGTGAATCAATATAATACACTTTTTACTTTAAATGATAATTCATCAATCATTCATTAAATTTAAAACCATAAATTCATGTGAACTCAAATCACGGTACACAAGGTTTCACTTGGAAACCCTTGTGGGAGTAAACCACACAAAGTTATCTTTATAAATGTTTGTAGGTACCAACCCACTATTACAAATATTTTAGGAACCAACCTACTAGAGACACCAATATCCTCAACTGAGAAATCATGTGTTTATGTCAGGACATAGCCCGAGGCCACATACGAGAAAGGGCAAACAGAATAGGAGCTAGCACTTGAATTATGATAGTTCAACAATGCCAAGGGAGAGGTTGGGGGTGTCATAGAACCTGCACCAAAAGACTAAAAAGGGCCTATGTTTAATCACAAGGGAGACCATTAAGGTTTCATAGAGACGATTCGACTCTAATAATTGAAGATCCTTGACCGGGAGGTCGCATGGCCCCAAGGGGGAATAGGGGGTCTGCATCAAGTGGTATCAAGGCCTGAAATTGTTTTTAGGAAATGAAAGAGAGATTGAAGTTTTACTCTGTGTGTGAGAAACATTCATCAAAATGCCACTAAGGATACATGTGGAACCACCTTTATCCAATCATGCTATAGAAAGAGAAATGAGAGAGCTTTGTGCAAGATTAGAGGCAATGGAGGCAACACAGAGGAGGACACCCAATGCTAGGCACATCAGTGATGTAGAAAGTGAAGAAGTAGAAGTTGAAGAAGATGGATGGGAAAATGTTGCCAAATAATTCTTGTTGAGAGTGGTTTTTAAAATGGGAGCTAGAGAAAAGATAGATATCTTGATGTATGAAGGCAACCTGGATGCTGAATAATTGTTGGATTGGATAAGATCCATGGAAAAATATTTCGACTATGAAGATGTCAATGAGGAGAAAAATGTGAGACATGTTGTCACCATAATGAAAGGACATGAAACATTGTGGTGGGTTTTATAACCTTAAATTACATCATACATGCATACCTGACATCAGGCCATCTTATTTTCTATTTTTTCCAAGCCATCACTAAGCAAGTCTTCTTAAAAACACTATTTTTGAAGATGTGCGCACCCTACCCCACTACTTCCTATGTAAGTATGCTAGTTGGACCACTACTTCCCATGTACGTATGCTAGTTGCACCATTACAACCCATGTATGCCCACAAAAGTTGCAAAAAATAAAAAGTTGCAAGGAATTCGTTGAGATTACGGGCTATGGGGTGGTTTCCCAACCAATTCACTACCTATATCCCATCACCCAAGAAAATAATCATCATTTTGTCATATAAAAGGTGGTGTTGGGGTCTCATTCCAAGGAGAAACATAAGAAAATTGAAACTCTTCCCATTTCACTTCCCCCCCCTGCCCCAATAATTTGCAGCCACATTGTTAGTTTTGAGCCAGAATTCCTTATTCTTTCCCTTTTTCCTCATTCATAAGCCTATGCCCATTCTCTAGAGAGAAGTGTGAGAGGAGAAGGATAAGTGGAAGCACTTGGAGCTTGGTGAAGAGGAACCCAAGACTGGTTTTGAGGAGCAATTGTCGATCTCATTTTGTAAGTGACTTTGTGAGATTAATATAAAGAATTACTTTTTCCATCCTACTATGTAATGTGTTCAATATTTATGTTTGATTTACATTTTGTTATGACATGTAACTCACTAATTCATATATATAATGCATGTTCATATTTTCTTGTTTGTCTTTTGGTGAATGCAGTTCAGCCTTGGGAGGAGATTTGCAGTCGAGAAGCGACTGAGTGCATAGGGATTGACACTAGATGCAGAGTTTAAGTTAAGACTACCGGATCCCTATACTGTGTATTTTATGCATGAATGTGTGGTATTTTCGAGATAGTTTTTAAAAGTACAAGAATTTAGACAGTTAGCTCTACCTGTACTTTAGAACCCTAGTGTATTTTGTAGGGGAGTTTTCCCACTATAGCAGAATTGGCGACCATACTTGGGAGCCTCTAGCATTTTCTGGGGATGTTTTTGGGTGTTCTAATTGGTTTGATTACTTGTTTTGAGTTTTCTGTAGGTTTCTGAGTCTTTGAGGGATTCTGGTCTTCCATACCAGTACTCCCTGCCTAGTCATCTTGACTATTGGTTTCTGTTCTGGGAAGTTACAGAGGTGTACATGGCCTATAGATGGTCTGCACATGTACATACACACACTACCTTTGGACAACCCATGTACATACGTGAGCTTCTTAAGTGTCAGTAGCGTACCTATGTCAGGAAGTGATTTTTTTAAGAAAGGGGAAGTCATCCTCTTCCCTGTGTGAATTCATACTTCTCAGGGGTTTCTTGATCTAGTATTGGTCTCTGTTACTACAGTATTTAGCTTGGGTTTGACGTTAGTTTATTTATCTTTCAATATTTCTTGTGTTCTTTGAAAGGGTTTTTTGATGAGTCTATGATTTTTTTTTGTTTAACCTTTGAGGTTCTGTCAGTAAATCCCTATGGTCTGCAATAGACCATAAGTTAGTTTCTTTGGTCTTATCTTGTATTTATTTTTCCCTTTTGCTTTCTTTAGAAGAAAATAAAAAGAATTCATTTTCAAGTTTCTTATTTTTAAGCATAAACAAAAACAAAAAAAATAAGTTTTCTTTTCATTGTTTGGTTAAGTAGTTAGGTTAGTTGTTTTTCAGGAAGAAGAGTGCTTTATTAAGTTCTTTACTGAATTCTTAGGAATTTAAGTAGAACATAGTCGAGCGAAATTCAGTTTTAGGTTTTTCTTTTAAAAGATCTTAGAAAGAAAAGTAATTAGAAAACTTGGTTAAAGAGTTTCAATTTGCAAATATTTATTTGTCAAAAGAAGTAATTTTGTTTCCATCATTTGTTCTTCTCTTTCATCTATTAACAAACATCACCAGTTTCATTTCCATTCCTTTGAATTGAGACAAACCAATTAAAATCAACACTTAATTAAAATTAATTAGACTTTGTGTTTGTAGGGTCCATCAACTAGATTAGGCTAGAACCTTGATTTAGGTTGGAGAGGAAACTCTTCAAGGCTATAACACAAAAATAGGAGTCTATGCTAGGGAGTGAAAAAGTCCAGTAATGTGGAAATTATCTGGGACCCCCATCTAACACAGGAGCTAAACATGAGGTTGTGTGTGGAAAGGTAGCAGAGATAACCCCTCCAAAGTCGAACCAAGCATAGTGGGGAATGAATATAGAGGGATTGTCTTGGGATTCCATTGGTCGCATTTGCCACAGTGCTTCATGGGTCTCAAATATATTTGAGGTTCTCAGTCATCTTCCAAAAAACTTGATTTCAATTCCCTTGATAGGTTTCAGGCTTGATACCTTTCTCATTGTGGTCCACCCAACTGTCGACTGTACCCGCCTAATAATTTCTCACGAGCTGGAAACCTAGTTTCCTTTACTTTAGGGACTTACACAGGTGACTGTAGGGGTATACAACAGTATCTAGGGTAGACATCGGGCCACACTTTACAGAGTATACCCGGAGGGTTCTTCTGTATTCGAGTTGCACTTGCACCAGTAAGTTTCTCTAGTGTTGGCTGGTGTAACTATTCTTCCAACTAGTTGTAGTGGTTTGATTTCTCTATCTCTAGAAAATTTTCTAGTTTGTGTTTTGGTATTCAATGTTAGAAATCCCTAGTGTGTCATTGATCTTATCCCACAGTGGAAGATCAAGAGATTTATCGTTTGCAAAGGATCTTGGGCATGTCGCTTATTAACTTGGAGCCACCACCTCCACCACAAAGGCAAAGACTTGACCAAGAAGGGCCATTTGAGGCGACTCGGCCACAGGAAACTATATCTGATCCAAATCTGAGAGGAGAAAATTTGATTCCATAGGAATCAAATATTAATGACCTTGGATTGCAATCTCTCAGTCCATATAGCCCTCCGATCGCTAACTTGTCAATGCCACTTTTGATACAACTTGCCCCTCCAAGGGTAATGCATCACGAGCATCAGATAGTTCTGTAAGAAACGATGAAAGAAAATGATGCTACTTCGTTGGTGATTCCTCATACTCCCTCTATGAATGCGACCATTGGGGGCATTCCACCTCCTAACTCACCTTCGTAGGTACTGAACACTATGGTCTCAACCACCTCTACCTTGGGTAGTAGTCTGATTCTGTCTATGGCGGCGACCACTGCATTTTTTACACAGAGTGCGATGGGCCCTCCCTTTTCATATGGGATGCCCAACTTTGACACGAACTCGATCCTCATCTACTCCACCCTATAGACCATGGGTTTGGGGGAAGGGTGCTCAAACGCTCCTCTGTAAGGGTCCTTGGGAGGCACCCTAGCCCCATATAATTCCTTCCCTTATGGTGGGGGTCATATACCTCCATCTCCCCCCTCGCTCGACGATGCTTCTCAGCATCCCATCTAGCCAAACATGAACTACATCTTGTTCGGAGAAGGTAGTCAAGGACCTTCTTCCAATACCATACTGGTGGGTTCTTTGTCGTTCTCTTTTTTCGATGCGTTTGGTAACAACACATTCTCGTTAGCTACCATATCATACTAGGGGAACCCTGTTTTTGGATCACAAAATCCTGCACAGGGTACTATTCCTGCATAGGGGGCACGCAATTCTCAAGGACCTTGGAATCTGTGGTAGGGATCAGTTCCCTTGTGAGGGATTCCAACTGGGGGCAACCCCTTCCATTGCCAATGGAACCCTGGGAAAGTCTCTGTACCTATTCCCATCGGATTGATAGGGGCAACCCTTTCCAGAACCTTTGGAACACTATGTTCAGAGAAATCCCTTCTCAGCCCTCAACGTTCTACTATGAGATTCAACTGATGACGTATCAACAAGCACAGTATTTGAATGTCAGCCTAGGCCATGGATTTTACCAGAACCTGGGCTAGCAGCCTAAATTTTCTTGGCAACCTGGTGCTAGTCAAATTCCAGGATCCTTTCCTCCTGTACATACTCAACAACCCAAGCTATCATTTTTGGCAATGTTGCATTTGCCAGACTTTTAGAGATTGTTAAATGACCCAATCTATCATGATCTGCATTGTCCTCCCATGCTGACAAAGTTTCCCTGGGACATTCCAAAGTTTGAGGGTAAGCCTAATGAATATCCAGGCAATCATGTGACCACGTTTCACCTATGGTGCTCATTCAACTCTTTGAGGGACGACTCCATCTAGTTGCATCTATTTCAACACACTCTTATCGAGAGTGCCCCAAAATGGTACATCGAGATTGACCACTAAAGATACTCTACTTTTGGCGAATTGGCAATGGTTTTATTAAACCATTTTCAATTAACTGTGAGATACGATGTCGACAAAGAACTATTGGTCAACTTTGAAAAAATAAAGGCTGACCATATCTCCGATCACATCCGAGAATGGCGACACTGGAGGAGTTTGATAAAAGTACCATTTCCATCATCATTCCTGCTGGAATGGTTCCTTAAGTCTTTGGTACACCAAATATCCAAGGACATAGAAAAGTCAGGGGTATTTTCAGAGGAAGAGGTGATAATGAGAGATCAACAGCTAGAGCTAATTTACTCTCATTTTTTTTTACTTTACGAGGTTTTTCCATATGTGTCAAGGTCTATTCTTGACAAGATCAGACATAAGTTTGGACCACATGATGATGGAATCCTCGGTTCAACACAAGAAAATCCCACTGATCCACTATCAAACCAATTGCATAAATTGTTGATACAACAGACAATGCCTAGCCAAACCTCTAGTTCGACTGCTCCCCCTACTCAAATGTTATATGTACACAGTGTGCAATTAACAAACTCGAAGGACAACCAATAGGCTGAAGGGAAGAAAAACCAATGAAATAAGTGTAAGGGAGATAAGAAACCTACCAATAATGCTGGCGAGGGAAAAAAAGAGAGAAAGAAGTCGAAGTATCCATGTAATCTTTGCAAGAAAGACCACTCGACTCACCTGTGCCCTTGACTCGCAGAGGACCAAAAGTTATTCATGCAACAACAACCTGCAATGTTAACGAACCCATTTCCTCATGGGAAAAATTTAACTCAAGCCTTTGCAAACGTGAATGGGGGCAGTCAGGGACCCCCTTCATCATCTAGAAATCCCTCGACCTACGTTTATATGTTGAAAGGAGATGATCACATAGTTACTAGGAAACATGATTATGGAATGCGAAACACTTATGAGAAGGGTAAAGAGGCCGAGAACCAATATGTTCCTCTCCAGATTGTTAAGAACCAAATATCAATATAGCATAGAAAAACCTCAGAAAAAGTACTCAATGCCTTGAAAAAGAGATAATTTCAGATAATAAGCCTCTTCGAGGGGGCAACCTCCTTTTACCCCACTTAAATGTTCAAGTACAAG
>ML818732.1:71895-106210 GCA_009831015.1 Picea engelmannii | reverse complement strand
TAATGCCACAAGTCTGATCAAAATTGGATGTGCCAAGTGGAATTTACAATAACTTCCCCACAACTTGCTGATTTTTGGCCTTTCCAGGAGATCTCACTTATATAGCATGCCCTACACAAAATGATTGATATAAAATTATGAAACTTGTACCAGAAATAATACAGACTGTCCACGATCCAATTAAACTAGTCCCACTCAATTTGGATACTCTAGGAATAATTTATTATTTTTTTACCTGGAACACCTTCTTGAGACTAGTCAATAGGACTAGTCAAATACCCTATATTACACAAGGTGTATCTACAAATTTAGGATGCCCTAGAAAATGAACATTTTACCATAGATACCCTACTAATTTCTATGAATAGCCTTTGGATTTTAGGGTTTGAAAAGTTACATAAAATGTTTTATAGAGAAAATTCCGCAATGACTCAGTTCAGGATGATTCCAGAACCGTATCATGTACAGGCTGTATCTATGAAAGTATAAGTCCTCATGAGATAAAATTTGAACCCAACATACCTTGATCCATCTACTAAATATCTTACAATTCGTTCCTTCTGAAATTTTGTACAAAAAAAATTGTAGCACAAATGCCAATGTGTCTCAGATGTAGCAATGAAACCCCAAGACCTTGAACTCTGATACCATATGTTAAGAACCAAATATCAATATAGCATAGAAAAACCTCAGAAAAAGTACTCAACGCCTTGAAAAAGAGATAATTTCAGATAATACGCCTCTTCTAGGGGGAAACCTCCTTTTACCCCACTTAAATGTTCAAGTACAAGATGACTCAAAATGAAAATGTTTCCTTGGTATATATAGGAGACTAGGAGGTATAATTACAACTAATGGCCTAAAGCCGACACAGATAAAATAACATTGCTAATATAATATGCCCCAATTAAGGGGTAATGAGCCAATATTAGGGATTAACACAGATTGAGAGAACGATGGGAAAGATAATGACACGCATCCCAAAAGGGGAATTCAAGAAGGCTTCACACAATCCAAATGCGAGGGACACCCAAAATTACTCTATGGTGGAGGATTTGTCACAAACCCCTTGCACAATGTCTGATTTGGAGGTCCTCCAGAGCTTCCCTTCATAGAGAAAAGCTCTTCTAGCTGCCTTAGGATCTGCTGAGACATGTAAACCGAGAAATATCATGCTTGATACAACTGACCTAAAGCCTCATCTCCCATACCACATCGCATTTCAGATAGTAGTGGCTTACCCCACGAAATATTTTGCTTGAAATATTTTCCACATGGTGGTTGATGAGGGTGCCTCGACATGCATTATGTCATTAGCATGTTGGAAGGCCATTGGCCAACCCGTTCTATCTCTGTCACCTACTCTTCTTACAGCTTTCAACGATTGTTCATTCAGAACACATGGAATCATCCCTTATTTCACCATGCAGTTAGGAGGGAAGACCATGTGTGTCGAAGTTGAAGTGGTTGATGTGCCTCTCGACTAAAACCTCATGTTAGGAAGGAGTTGGACGTATGCTATGCATGTAGTGGTCACCATAGTTTTTCGGCTCTTGTTGTTTCCACACGAGGGACAAATCATGACCATTGATCAATTATCCTTCTCTAGGCCCGACCCTTCATTGGGGGCATCCATGATCTCGATGATTGATAACCCATAGTCTGACATCATCAACGTGGGGGTTGGTTTGTGCCCACCTCTCATGGGTAATTTCAATTACCCACCTCCTTCTGGCGATGTCAAGATGATATCGATTGTCCCTAACCAGTTGTTATAAGAAAAATCTATCCATAGGGACAAATCCAACCTATTTGGCTGTGAAGCTGGTTATAGCCTCTTTGATAGCTCGGTATGAGGTAGAGACTACCCACACCTAAGGTGGTCCTTCACCTGAGGCAGTAAAGAAGGGGAAAAATAAAGGTGAAAGACTTACAAGAAGTCATTCTCAGGACCACCCACCCTGGGTGTTATACTTCCTTAGCTTCCTGGATGGCCAAAATGGCCTGGGGGGGTGAAAATTATGGACAATGAGATGAAAAAAATCTCTCTAATTTTTAGGACAATGAACTAAATAAATTGGATGGCGAGTGGTTCACTTCCTTAAAGCATTGGAAAGTATCACATAATGGGTCGACAGGGTAAACCGATATCCTCAGTAATTAACCAATGAATGGCTTGAGTAAAAGGGTGTGAAACAAGGGTGAAAAGGGGGCTTAAAAGCTACAGCCAAGTACTTTTAAATGGCTGTAAATTGTGAACAACAAGTTGTTTGAAGCTTTCAAGATAGGGGAACAAGCCTAGCATAGCTTGATACCCCCCGGGGTGACCCGGGAAGTGATCACGAAAGGTTGTTAAATCAAAAGTGGGTTGTAAACATGGATGAACAACTTTGTAATAAGTTGTTATAGCTATGATATAAGGGAAAGTATTCACAATTTCAATTTTTCTTCGTGAGTGAAAAGGTGGACTGATAAAAGGTTGACTTTAAAAGTGTTTTATTGGTCAATTTTTTTTTTTAACACATGCCTTGGCCACGACACTATTTTGAAGGTTATCCCAATCAAGAAAACACATCCTGGAAATGTGCCAACCAGTATAAGAAGAGTAGTCCTAAAATACCATGGTGGTTAGGTTGAAGAGTGCCCCATGCAGTTCAAAGAAGCAAGGATTAGCCACTTCTCGTCACTAGCACTTTTGGGCTCCTAAAGATGCTTGGATGGAAGAAGGATACCTGCAAAAAGGAAGACGCTCAGGACCCCCCTAAAGAGGGTTTTTGCTAAGCTTACCCAAGCATAGTAGTATTCCAATCGAGCTAAGCTAATCAACTCCTTGACAGTGTGGTACTAAAGAAGGACCACTCGACTTGTACTAACTAGACAACTTCCGAGGGGCTCTTGATGAAGACTCCATGGATTTGACTCTTAATATCCTACGAAATTGAAATTTCATAAAATTAAATACCAGACCATCCATGTGGCGAGGTCACGTCTTTCTTTCACAAGTGTGCCTCTTGATTACTGAATTTGAAATCTATTTAAAACTATATACATAAAACAGGTAAATAGATAGGTGACATATATGTCACGGCTAGATAATATGTATATGTATAATATCTAAATAATATAAGTTTTTGTTTTCTGTGTATGGGGCGGACCCCTGAATTGTTTTCAAGTTTTTTTTTTTTGCGGCGTTTTGCATATATTTATCTTGTTGATTTTACGTGGCCCCTTTTAGGGGCAAACACCTGTAGATTAGTGAGTGAAAAGTGATACAATGAAAATATAGCAAAATTAAATAATTACAACATGAAAATTACATCATTCAACCCAAAGGAATGGGTTGAGGCTCTTTGTGAACGACAAAGCTTCCATATGCATGAAAGCCCCAACTAACTCCTTGTATGGGGACTGGAAATTTAGTGTTTCAAATATAAAAGGTTTGATGGTTATCTACACAAATATTAATCAGAACTTTTACATGAATTCACAATTGAACCATTCAAACTACCTACACAAATCAAACATATAAACATTGGTATGTGTATCATAAATTTTTGGAGTGAGTGCAAGTGATAATTAAAGTGTATATGAGAGTGATTGGATAGGATTTACTGATTAAAATGTGTGTTTTTCTTCACTGCCTGACTGACCCTTTTGCCTCAAATAGGTCTCTAGGTGGTCCCCAATCGCTTAAGAGAAGCAGAGTGGGTGACCGGTTGTATCCTTGCAGCCAAACAATGAAATTTTAGTATTTATGCATGGAAAAACTAAAATAAACATAACATAAATTTACACATAAGAAGTATATAATAAACAACTAAGATGGTTGTTCCGTGGGGGGAAATTGACCAAAATGATCAATTTTCCTATTTGGGATAGCAAGGTTAATGGTAAGAAAACATAACAGAAATATACATGAATGAAAAGATAAAGAAAACAAGTATGGACAGCTAGGTAAGAGGTCTATTTAAGAGTTCTCTTAAGGGGCCCTAGGAGTCCCAGCCACTAGCTAAGGCTGAAAATAATTGAATACTTCAGAAAATCTGCACTAAAACACATTAAACAAATTAAACCAAGTTGTTAGAAGATGAAAGTAAGCATGTTAAACCCAAGGAAGCAACAACAAACACCTAGCTAACCAATCCCTCCTAGAGATAGCTAACATAACAAGCATTTACCCCTACCCCTCAACCCTTAACCAACAAGTGACACATCCAATAACTAAAATTCAACAAGTATCACACACACAAAGAGTCTTATAAATTTCAGCAGAGCTTTGTTACTATATTCATCCTCCCTTTTTTACAATGCCAGCCCTCTTATTTATAAAGGAGAGGTGAAGGCTTAGGGTTAGGTCACAAGACACTTGTCTCTTTTGGAAAAGTGACAAGTGGACCAACCCTAAAGTACTTTTGTCTTTTTACAAAAGGTAACCTTATCCAAAAAGGGAACCTTATCCAAAAAGGGGATCAAATCATATTTGACTTGACCCTTCAATTACATAGTAATACATGCCAAAACTAAATCATGCGAGAGTTCATATTACAAAAATTCATTTTTCATAAAATGACAAAGTTTGATATGCCACATCACCATTTGCCTTGGGATTTGTGCCATCCCAAATGATCTTTGACTACTGCCATGTCTTGCATCTCTAGGTGAGGTTTTTTAGGACAATATCTGGCCATCCATGGCTACTAGATTCACCGGAATGAAGCCCCAAGGTGTGGGGAATTGCTGAGTTTCTTTGGAGGGAAAGGGGCCTTTGGGATTTGGTCATTGTAAGTAAGTAAATGCCCACTATTCAGGAACTTTTCAAACCTAATTATGCCCCCCCTTTGCTGCCTATAAGTTTCCCTGTGAGTTGGCTAAACATGGCTTCAATTTGGGCTTGTTTCGGTGAGAGGACCCCTTGGAACTAAAATTTTAGAGGCTCTTCCTCCATACCAAACAACCAAAACGTTGTTATTTACTATTCCCATTCTGTACCTCTATCCTCTACCTTTCCTCTTCCTTTCATTTGGCGCAAATCCAACTCCGGATGAGTGAGATATGGCCCCGGGAAGGTACGTGGAAGGAGCCGACCAAGAGACTGATCAAGGAAAATTTTGAAGTTGGGGTAAAATTCTGGGCTAGACGCCAGAATTGACAGGATTCTATAGTCCTGTATACCTATATCTAAAATGGGTTTTCCTAACCAGGCCCAATTTGACCTCGGAGGCCCGCAATTAGGCCTCTTTTTGGTGCATGCTTGTAGGGCCAAAATTGAGTCCCTGTCGCTCTGGGATAAAAATATGGGCTGAATCTACTGAGGTGAATGTCATGGATGTATTCTAGACTTTGCCCCGGTCGTTTCGACTATTTACGAGCGAAAATCTGCCTCCATACCGGGAAGTTATGCAATTAAAACGTCCAATAACTCTTAGGGGGGGGGGGAATTTAAATTATACTATATAGTTAAATTATATAAAATAAAATTTGTTAAAATTTTATAACTTTATTATATTTTCTAATAATGATTTTATTCCATATATATATAAAACATATATTAATAATATATATTAAATGTGTATAAAAAATAAATAATAAATTTAAATTAAATAATAAATTAAAAAAATTTAAATCACAAATAAATTATATAAAATTCAAAACTATAAGCTAAATTTAGATTAAAATAAAATTAAAAGGTACCCCCCCCCCAAACTGAAGTTATGCCCTTGGTCGCATGGTTGACCGGGGCAAGACCCAATCCGAGCCCACATCTATTGAAGGAGGTGCTGGTGCTGGTGTTGGGGGTAGGGAATGGGAGGTGGCCGTGTGGGGGTTTGGGCAAGAGAGGGTTGTGGGAGAGGAGACCATGCATAGAGGTAGAGGTAAGGTGGAGTGGAGGAAGGGTATGGTCATAGTTTTTTGAGCGGGGAGGAATGGTGCACGTGAAGGGAGGGCGCAGTGGTGGAGGTAAGAGGTGAGGGCCGAGAGGAAAGTGGGGGATGCGTGGTGGTCGTGAGAGAAATGGAGGAGTGAGTAGCATGGAGGTGGAAGGAGCTCACGTGTAGGAGGAAATGAGAAGAGGAGGGCGCACGAGGAGGAGGAATGGAGGAGGAGGGGGTCGAGGGGAGAAGGGAGTTTGTAGTGGTAGGGGGTTTGGGTGGAGCTTCATGCAACAATGGGAGGAGAAGCGTGCGCACAAAGAGGGTGGTGGTGGCACCCAGGTGGTGGATGGGTGGCCAACCACTCCCCAAAAATTAAAATTTTAAAACTTTGCGCAACGTGGGTTTTTTGGTAATAAAAATGGACAAGAGGTCTTGGGTTCAAACCCCCTACCTTCTATTTGAAATTCTGGGCAATTCTTGAACTTTCTGGGCAAAGGAAAAGGGGGAGGACTGGGGTTCAAAGCCCAGGGCTTCCCAGTGACATTCCTAGGCCTACAATCTTTAGCAAATGACTTCATAATTAAAAAATCTAAATGAGCCATGGAGGCTTGGGCCTGGTGCCCAAGAGGGGTTCAAATGCCCTTTCCTTTGTATCTTTTACACACATACAACTTCCATGAACTCATAAACTAACAAATAAATCTGAACCAACAACTAATACCATAGTTGAAACAGGCAAATAAACACCAATTTGAAGGAAAAATGTTATTTCTTCATGCAAGATCTCAACACCACCAACAAAATTTTCCTTGGTTGTTTTTTTGGAAATGAGATTGATGGGTTACCTAGCTAATTGTTTGGAGATTGTTGCCTGGAGGTAGGATGCCCACTACAGATTTGTAGTTGTTGTCATAAAAACCCTCCTCTATTGCCATGAATTCCTGTTGTAGAGCTCTTCCCCTTTGGCCAAACTTCAAAATGGCTTGGGAGAGGGGAGAAGGGTGGGTTTTGATTTTTTTTTCAAAAAAAAACAATTTCCCCAAAATTTGCATGAGGCTACGTGCCCCCTCCCACATTTTCCAATTTTTTGAATATATTAAAAAATATATTTAATTAATTTTTTAATATTTTTTGGAAAAAGTGAAAGTCAAAGTTTGACTTTGACTTTGACTTTGTCCCTGCTGCTGCTGACTTAGCCCATAAATGTTGCCCGGTGAGACGAAGTCATAATTGGATGCAAGTCACATCGTTGGAAAGGTATTGACAATTACATTGGGAATATTTCATCACAAACTTGAGATAATTCCACCTCAGCCCTCAAATTCGGCCTGGAACAGTGGCCACTTAAAACCCTTGACTTGTTGGTGGGCCCACATGACACCCAATCATGCAAAAGGTGTCGAATCACCATACAATATCCAATCGAGGAAAATGAGGCACCGTCGGAAAGGTATCGATGAGTACTTAGATGAGGAGACAATATATTTTTTTGTCGGGGTCACTTATGACTATCTTTGCTATTATGAAACCTTGCCATGCGAGCTGGCGAACCCCTTTCGTCTAAAATTATTGACCAACTTGTGACAGCGCTAACTGGGCCATCCAAGGTCAGAATGAGGCAAATGAGACGTTGTTGAAAAGGTTTCTAAGTCTATTACAGCATGGCATCACTGAATATCTAATTTATAACTCTTTACCTACCAATTTTAAATCATGAAGGACTGCAACCAATTTGATTTCCAGAAGTGGTCATGAACTTGTGAAAGCTCATTCTTACCAACCGGGGGTCGAAACCAAGCACGAGATATACCGTTGGAAAGGTATCAAACTTCCCTACACCATGTATGGGTTTGATTTTACTTTTGATACCATAATCATAAAAAAATCAAATCAGGAAGTCACAACTATTGGTTTTGGCCGTTCGGGTGACGTTGACTTTGCATCCCTCGTATGGGGTCATACTGACTCAGAATTAAGCTGATGATAGCCCATTGAAAAGATTTTCCAGATTCCTAAAACTTGGAAGGGTTGTGTTATTTGAATCAAATAGACTTAACATGAGGAAGAAATGTCATGGGAAGGCCCACAACTCCCTGAAGGCAACTAACTGATACTCTTTCAAGGGAAGAGGCCATAGTAACTATGACCCCCGTCACTATCTTTGACTGGAACCATTGCACCAAGGGGAGTTTGTGGAGGAGTAACTATGTAAAACACCATGTTGATCCCAGAGCAGATTTTTGGGTCAACATTCTTGGCACTGGAGGGGAAATTCTTTCCAAAGCATGTCAAATAATGGGATCACCCATGTGACAGGGGGGAATACTCAGTGGAAATTCATACTTTCAAAGTGACCAATGTGGGTGAGGGGGGAATTCAACTATAGTATAAGGACCATTTTTCACATTAGGGATAACTGAAGAATGAAAGTGGTGTAGTAAATATATACAATAGAATTTATAATGAGATTCACATAAGATAGAAGAATGGGAATAATGACCCAATTTTTGTTGAGCAATGTGGCCCAAGTGACACGGGTCCCTCACCCGGATTATGGCTTAACTGTGAGAATCGAGGCTTAAGGTGAACCTTGGCCCAACACAAAGTCTCATGCATACCTTTGATTCTGGACATACAAACAAATAAAGGAGAATTTTTTAAATCATTGACCCACCGGAGGAAAACTAACAAGCAAACCAATCAAACAACGAAATAAAGAAATATAAAAAACCTATGGCAGTAGATGCTGAAATATCAAGTGCTCATAAGTGATGGAATTTTGTAGGAAAATGACCATTGCTTGGAGAAATCAGATTGTAAGTGGTCAGGTAAAGAGAAGTTGCAATCACATAGCTATGTAAGCCATCATGCCATCATAGTTTTCAGCTTCACCAGAGAATGATATGCTACCTCCTTAGAATTTCCCTGTTGACTTTGATGAAATAACAACCAGATTTACTCCCATTTAAGATGACTTTAAGACATATTTTCCCAAAATGTCGAGTATGATAAAAGGGATTCTAGGAAAATATCCTTCATATTGAACACTAGGAAAACCCAAAATAAGGCAACCTACAACGTTAAAATGAAAAAGACCAACCCATGGAAAAATCAAAGAAGGGATTATACTCCAAAATCAGAACCAAAAAAAACACAGAATCAACAGTTGAAACCAAGGGAAAAAAGGGTTCAAGACTGAAACCATGGGGAAATATACAAGCATGAAAAGGTAACAACAAATATATACAACAAAGAGAATCAATACCATTGAATAGATACAAACAAGAAAAGAATGAATGGTGACTTATGTACAAGATGATGAGGCCTCTCAGGAATAAAAGAACTTTAGGTGATGACCATTCACGGGGAATTGAAGTGGTTCACCATCCAAGGTTTTTAATCTCAAAGCATTTGTCCCTAAGACCTCATAGATTGTTTAAGGACCTAATCATAATGAATCAAACTTGCGATGTTTGGATGGGGCCTCATGTGCTTTATCCCATAATAAAACATCATCTCCTACTTTGTAACTTACCATTGTGGATCTTTTATTGAAGGAACATTTAACAATGTCTTGCTTCTTTTGGAGGTGTTGGAATGCATCCTTTCTTACCTCTTCTAATTCGAGGAGTGTGTCTAAATGATGTTGTAATGGTTAGAAATCATATTCTGCCTCAACAATAGCCGACCTCAAGGCTAGAATTTGTAAGTGAACAGGTAGGATAGCAGGAGTTCCATACACCAGAGTGTAAGGACTTTGACCCATTGCTATCTTTGGAGTTATACGATCAGCCCATAAAGCAAAGTTTAACTTTGTGTGCCAATCATGCTTGTTATCCTTGACTGTCCTCTTAAGGATCCGAATCAGATTTTTATTCATTGATTCGACCAAACCATTACCTTGGGGGTAATAGGTGGAAGATCTAAAAATTTGGATGTCGTATGTAACACCAAGGTGTAACATGACATCATACATGAAAGTTGATCCATTATCAGTTAATATCTCGGCAGGGGTCCCACAATAAGATAAAATGTTACATTGAACGAATTCTACCACCTGTTGACTCGTAGAATTCCTAAGAGCGATTTCTTCAACCCACTTTGTAAAGTAGTCTATGGATGTTAAGATGAATACATGACCAGTGCTGGACGACGGTGAAATCGGTCCAATAAAGTCCATGCCCCATCTTGTGAAAGGGACTTGGACTTCAATAGGTCTAAGAGGTAAATAAGCCAACTTTTGCTTCCTAGTGAAGCATTGGCAAGCTTCACATTTCTGAACAAGTAAATGGGTGTCTTTGTGGAGTGAAGGCCAAAAGTAACCTGCATGTAGAACTTTCCTTGCAGTGGTTTTGGCTGAAAAGTGACCTCCACAAACCCCAGAATGGCATTGTTCAAGTGCCATTTCATCTTGATCAGGAGTCAAGCATCGTGACAAAATCCCATCAAGGTTTCTTCGGTAAAGTATTTGGCCTTGTAAAACATATCGGAAAATTTGTAAACAAAGTGTTCATTTGTCTTTAATATCCATGTCCAGTGGGCACACACCATTGATCAGGAAATATATGATAGGTCCATACCATGGTTGTGAGGCTAACTCAATTTCATTAACCAGTTCTTCGAAGGCAATCAAGTCATCTACTTGAGGTGGTTCAACTATGAATGAGGGATGGGATCGGGTTAGCAATCCATCCAACCCTATCCCCCTAATGGTTTTCATCAGCTTAATTTCCAAGTCATACTCTTTCATGTGCATGATCCATTTGGACCACTTACTATGCAATTCGGTTTGATTCAAAGCAGTGACTAAGAGAGAGGTAGGCACAAAAACCTGAACTTTATGGTCTTGGATGTAATGTCAAACTTGTTCCAATGCTTTATATAAGGAATAACCATGTTTCTCCAGTGGAGAATAATTCAGTTGGTGGGGTTTCAAATTTTGGCTCATGAAGGCGATTGGCCTAAGATTTTCCTCATGATCATTTTGCAATAAGATTGCAGAAATTGTCTCCTCTGACAAATTAGTGTACATGACAAAGTCTTTAGAGGGATCAAGACTAACTAACAGAGGAGAAAAAACAATGGCTTGCTTAATGGATTCAAAATCCTAATGGGTAGGGGGGTCCCATTTGAACCGAATGTCTTTCTTCATAAGCTGATTTAGAGGTTTAACTACTTGAGCAAAATCAAGAATGAAGTGTCTCAGAAAATTTATCTTTCCAAAGAAATATTGCATTTCCTTTTTATTGGTAGGTAAGGAAAGATTTTTTGTTTCTACCACTCTCCTAGGATAAAATTTTACACCTTCTCGAGAGACAATGTGACCCAAAAGTTTTCCCTCTGTAACATCGAAAATGGTCTTCTTAGGATTTAAAGATATGCCAAACCTATGACATCTAAGGAGAACCTGCCTAAGGTGATCAAAATGACTACTCTGTTCTTTGGAAAATACCATGAGGTCATCGAAGTAAACAACAATGACCTTACCCAATAATCCTCTGAAAGAAATGGCCATGGCACATTGAAAGGTGTTCCCATCATTAATCAATCCAAAAGGCATCTTGTTATATGCATATGTGCCCCAATGAGTGGTGAAGGTGGTTTTATGACTATTAGAAGGATTGAGGGCTATCTGATTGTAACCTGAGAAACCATCTAAAAGGGACATCATTTGAGACCTGAAGACTTGTTGTAGAATCTCTTCCATAGGTGGGACAGGGTAATTGTCTTTTAGGGACACTCTATTCAAATGTCAAAAGTCGACACACAAATGAAGATCGCCAGTTTTCTTCCTAACGGGAACCAAATTAGATACCCATTGTGAGTAACAAAAATGGTAAATGACCCTAGATGCTTCCATATTGTCCAATTCAGCTTTAATTGTTTGTTCCAAAGAAGGATTTTTTTTTCTCTGTCTCTGTCTGTAAGGTTTTGAATCAGGGATTATGGGTATGGCATGGACTATCTTCTGCATATTGAAAACCTTGAGGTCTTCATAGGACCAAGCAAAAACATCCTTGAACTATGTCAAGAGTTCTCTGAATCGAGGGACCTCAGAAGGGGAACATTGTGCACCTATATAGACTAGTTTTGGATCTTTCTCAGTTCCTAGGTTAATAGGTATAGCTTCTCACACCTTCCTAATAGATTCGCTATCAATACTAGGCACAAAAGTAGTGGCATCATTGGAATCAAACATGGATTCCAATGATGGCAAACCAGGGGGGATCTTATTTGTCTTTAATTGGATTATGTTCCATGTTCCCTCTTCCAACTCATGGTTGATATGTAAATCTTCGAACTCCTCCTTGTTTTGAAGGAATCTATAGATTTGTTCATCAGTATCAAAAACTTGCCAAGAATCAACATTATCAGGTAACGCAGGTCTATGTAAAATTTGGACATGTATATCTTCAATAGACCTTATGAAATCCGAGGTGAAACAAGAACTAGCCAAGGCCAAAGTATCAGCTATGTGGTTTGTGGCCCTATGCATGGCTTGAATGTTGAAAGATAAGAACTTCTCAATAAGTTCCTTATCGCTTCGGTGGTATTGTTTGAGGCGTGAGTCGTGAACTTCATATTTACCTCTAATTTTATTCACAACCAATTCAGAATCCCCACTCACCAATAAATGGTGTATTCCTAAGCCTAAGGCCTTTTGGAGGCCTTGAACTAAGGCTTCATATTCAGCCATATTATTAGTGTTAGGGAATTCTAACCGGAAAGAGAAAGGGATTGCATTTCCCTTGGAATCACGCAAAAGAACCCCAGCCCCAGATCCATTCTTGGATTTAGCACCATCAAAATCCATACTCCACACCATTTCTTCCAACTCAGAAGGAGGGACATGTGCATCTTCCTCAGATAACACAGTATATGTACCCATACCTGTATCTTGAAAAGACACATGTTTCATATTATAGGAAGTAGGTACAGCCTTCTCTCGGTACTTTGGTTCCCTCCTAATGACTACTTCAACACCCTTATGAGGAAAGGTGAAGTGGGTCCCCTCAATGAATTAATGAACCTTTTTTACTTTGGTGGACCACTCCCTCCCTAAAAGCATGCCATATGCTTCAGGTATATCTGCTACAATGACGTTTATGAGCATTCTCACCTCTGGAGCTTGGTCGTAAGCAATGGATAAGTCTTTAATATAACCGATGGTTTCTACAGTCCTAGAATCCAAAGCTAACAGGTATTTACATGGGCCTATGCATTCAAGACCTAGTCTTCTCATGACTTGCAGAGGCATGACATTGTGCCTCGCTCCTATTTCAACGACACAGTTATGGAGCACAAAATCAAAAATCAAAACTAAGATATATAAAGGAGGAATTTCATGGTCTAAATCAATAACGTCATATGCTTCCCTAGGTTGAGAAGAGGACTCTTTGGAAAGAGGAAGTCTATGTTCTGTTCATGGAGTAAGGGGCGCTTGTAGAACATGTGAAAGGTTTTCAAACTTAGTGGGTGTTATAAGAGCATCTAATAATGTCATGTGTGTGGGAACCTTCGCTAGATCTTCAACAACGTTGTAAGGTATCGGTGTTAGGAAATAGGGTGGTGGATTATTAGGCAAGTTTACCTTGTTTGAGGTCTAGGGAACTTTGTTCCTTGTAGGGGAAGGTAATCTACCATTCATGGGAATTTTTCCCTTTTCATTGTCCTTGGGGTCGCTTTTGGCCTCTACCACTTCTTGCGGAGTGGTTTTAGGGACCTAACTTCTATTTTATACAGCAAAGCTTCTGAAAGGAAGAATATCGTCATCATAGGGGATAGAGTCTTCCATGTTAACTTTGTCATTTTGGGAAGTGGAAGCAAGTTTGTTTTTTACTGGAGGTAGAGGTGCTTTTCCATTTTTAGACAATTCCACATGACGTGTATATGCATAACAATACTCAGGGTCATGGAAGTCTTGGTAAAAGTGACACCAATCCACTTCAGTAGCATGTTTCCTAGGAGTAGGAGTAGGAGGGAAAGGAGGTCTTGGCCTCAGAACAACAGAAAACTGCATTTCATTCACCTTTTGATTAAGAGAAAGTATTTGGTTGTTCATGTTCATTAACAACTTGAGTGTTTTTAAACTTTCCCTTTCTTCAATCCTTGAAGTTTGGGCAGGTGGAGGTTCATACCAAGGAGCCTCATTTTGAAGTACATCATTCCTAGGTCTCCCATTAAAACGAGGTTGCACTAAAGGTGAGGGAATCATACCAGATTCCTCCATGTTTCTTTCAATTTCTAGGGCGCTAGTCTTGGCCACATCTAAAGTTTATGTTGATTTATTCTTTAATATATATTTTACATTCAGATTCATAGAGGTCATGTAATAATGGAACAAATTGTTCCTAGATGGTTGGGAAGCGGGTGGGATCCTATTCAAGGTCGAGGTAAAGCGTTGATTAAAATTCCATATTTTCTCACCCTCATGGATGGAGATGGTTGTGAAATCCCTAAGTAGGGAAGCCACATCATCCTCCCCTTGGAAATGTTTATTGAATTCTTGGATCATAGTGTCCCAATCTGGGATACTATCATTAGGAAGCAAGCGATACCATCTCGCTACTTCACCCTCAAAGGTTATCACAAAAATTATAGTGATGACATTGGGAATTGTTATGTCCATAAGCGTTAATGCATCATAGAAGTTTTGTATATGTTCTTCAGCACTCAAAGTACCAGTGCCAATAAAATTGGGAAGCCTATTTGGGGCATCCACAAGTATGTCATGAAGAGGTCTGGCCAACCTCAAAGGAGTGCCGGGTTTCCATGGCATTGCCATCGAGACAACTATGGGGTGAACAAAAACAATTGTTGAAACGATGGGAGAAACAACCTGAGGATTAGTAACTATTGTTGGATTAACTAAATTTTTCTTTCGTAAGGGGCTTTGAATAGGAGAAGAGGAAGAGGGTGACTCAGTTCGCATTGTAGATGTAACAAGTTTCCCTGGTTTCCCAGGTGTATGTATCTCACTACTTGTTTTCTTTTGCGAACTTTGACTTCTTATAACACTCGGGGACACTGTTTCCCTAGTCTTAGGATACTTCCACCCTACCATCTTACAAGGGGCCAAGTAAGTACTTTGAGTACAAGGGGTGTATCATCAACAATCCTACTCTTTCTAACACAATGTAAAATAACCCAACTAAAAACAAATATTTGTTTTCTTGTTCTTCTTGAAGTGGAAGGTAAGGTATGACACACTTATAACTTCTCACGTGAGTTTGAGCAAGTGAAATTGAAGACTGACAAGGTAAAAGGAAAGGAAAATTCGATGGTATTTATAACTCCCAGGTGAAATGGAAATTGCAAGGAATCTAAACTATAACAAGTACCAAAGAAAATTCCAAAGGGTCACTGAAAGATCTTGCCAAAAGTTTGTCAACAAGTAGGAAAAGGACCACAAATAATTTGGCTCCAATGTTTAGTACAAGCTTGGGATACAAGCAAATTTAAAGAGGTTTGCAAGCTCCCCAATGGAGTCACAAGAAAAAGGTGGGTGTTATAAGAAAAATCTGTCTGTAGGGACAGGTTCGACCTATCCAGCTGTGAAGCCAGTTACAACCTCTTTGATAGCTCAGCACGAGGCAGAGACTACCCACACCTCAGGTGGTCCTTCACTTGAGGCGGTAAAGAAGGGGAAAAATAAAGGTGAAAGACTTACAAGAAGTCATTCTCAAGATCACCCACCCTGGGTGTTATACTTCCTTACCTTCCTGGATGTCCAAAATGGCCTAAGGGGTGAAAATTATGGACATTGAGACAAAAATGAGCTTGCTGATTTTTAGGACAGAGAACTAAATAAAGTGGACAACGAGATGTTCACTTCCTTAAAGTGTTGGAAACTATCCCAGAATGGGTCACCGGGGTAGACCGATATCCTGGGTAATTAACCAATGAATGCCTTGAGTAAAAGGGTGTGAAACAAGGGTGAAAAGGGGGCTTAAAATCTAAAGGGGGCTGAAAAGTGTTTTATTGGTCAATTTTTATTTTTAACACATGCCTTGGCCACCACACTGTTTTGAAGGTTTCCCTGATCAGGAAAACACATATTGGAACTATGCCAACCAGTATAAGAAGAGTAGTCCTAGCAGACCATGGGGGTTAGGTTGAAGAGTGCCCCACGCAGTTCAGAGAAGCAGGGATTAGCCACTTCTCGTCACTAGCACTTTCAGGATCTTAAAGCTGCTTGGATGGAAGAAGGATACCTACAAAAAGGAAGAGGCTCAGGACCCCCCTAAAGAGGCATTTTGTTGAGCTTCCCCAAACAGATTAGTATTCCAATCGAGCTAAGCTAATCAAATCCTTGACAGTGTGGTACTAAGGAAAGACCACTCGACTTGTACTAACTAGACAACTTCCGAGGGGCTTCTGATGAAGACTCCATGGATTTGACTCTTAATATCCTATGAAATTGAAATTGCATAAAATGAAATACTAGGCCATCCATGTGGCGAGGTCACGCATTTCTTTCACGAGTGTGCCTCTTGGTTACTGAATTTGAAATCTATTTAAAACTATATACATAAAACAAGAAAATAGATAGGTGACATATATGTCATGGCTAGATAATATGTATATGTAAATATCTAAATAATATAAGTTTTTGTTTTCTGTGTATGGGGCGGACCCCTGAATTGTTTACAAGTTTTTTTTTTTGCGGTGTTTTTCATATATTTAGCTTGCTGATTTTGCATAGCCCCTTTTAGGGGAAACCACTTGTAGATTAGTGAGTGAAAAGAGATACAGTGAAAATATAGCAAGATTAGATAATTACAACATAACAATTACACCATTCAACCCAAAGGAATGGGTTGAGGCTCTTTGCAAATGACAAAGCCTCCATATGCATGAAAGCCCCAACTAACTCCTTGTATGCGTATTGGAAATTTAGTGTTTCAAATATAAAAGGTGTGATGGTTATCTACACAAATATTAATCAAATTTTTTACATGAATTCACAAGTGAACCATTCAAACTACCTACACAAATCAAACATATAAACATTGGTATGTGTATCAAAAATTTTTGGAGTGAATGCAAGTGATAATTAAAGTGTATATGAGAGTGATTGAATAGGATTTACTGATCAAAATGTGTGTTTTTATTCACTGCTCTGCTGGCCCCTTTTTCTCAAATAGGTCTCTAGGTGGTCCCCAGCCGCTTAAGAGAAGCAGAGTGGGTGACCGGTTGTATCCTTGTAGGAAAACAACAAAATTTTAGTATTTATGCATGGAAAACTAAAATAAACATAACATAAATTTACACATAAGAAGTATATAACAACCAACTAAGATGGTTGTCCTATGGGGGGAAATTGACCAAAATGACCGATTTTCCTATTTGGGATAGCAAGGTTAATGGTAAGAAAACATAACAGAAATATACATGAATGAAAAGATAAAGCAAACAAGTATGGACAATCAGCTAAGAGGTCTATTTAAGAGTTCTCCTAAGGGGCCCTAGGACTCCCAGCCACTAGCTAAGGATGAAAACAATTGAATACTTTAGAAAATCTGCACTAAAACACATTAAACAAATTAAACCAAGTTGTTAGAAGATGAAAGTAAGCAAGTTAAACCCAAGGAAGCAACAACAAACACCTAACTAACCAATCCCTCCTGGAGATAGCTAACATAAAAAACATTTACCCCTACCCCTCAACCCTTAACCAAAAAGTGACACATCCAACAACTAAAATTCAACAAGTATCACACACACAAAGAGTCTTATAAATTTCAGCAGAGCATTGTTACTATATTCATCCTCCGTTTTTTACAATGTCAACCCTCTTATTTATAAAGGAGAGGTGAAGGCTTAGAGTTAGGTCACAAGACACTTGTCACTTTTGGAAAAGTGACAAGTGGACCAACCCTAAAGTACTTTTGTCTTTTTACAAAAAGTAACCTTATCTAAAAAGGGGATCAAATCAGATTTGACTTGACCCTTGAATTACATAGTAATACATGCCAAAAGTAAATCATGCGAGAGTTCATATTACAAAAAGTCATTTTTCATAAAATGGCAAAGCTTGATATGCCACATCACCATTTTCCTTGGGATTTGTGCCATCCCAAAGGCTCTTTGACTTTTTTCATGTCTTGCATCTATAGGTGAGGTGTTTTAGGACAATATCTGACCATCCATGACTGTCAAATTCACCGGAATGAAGCCCCAAGGTGTGGGGAATTGATGAGTTTCTTTGGAGGGAAAGGGGCCTTTGGGATTTGGTCATTTTAAGCAAGGAAATGCCCACTATTCGGGCACTTTTCAGACCTGATTATGCCCACCCTTTTCTGCCTATAAGTTTCCCTGTGAGCTGGCTAAACATGGCTTCAATTTGGGCTTGTTTCGATGAGAGGACCCCTTGGACCTGAAATTTTAGAGGCTCTTCCTCCATACCAAAGAACCAAAAAGATGTTATTTATTGCTCCCATTCTATATCTTTGTCTGCTACCTTTCTTTTTCCTTTCGTTTGGTGCAAATCCAACTACGGATGAGTGAGATATGGCCCCGGGAAGGTATGCAGAAGGAGCCGACCAGGACACTGATCAAGAAATTTTTTTAAGTTGGGGTAAAATTCTGGCCTGGACACCAGAAATGACATGATACTATAGGCTTGTATACCTGTAGCTGAAATGGGTTTTCATGACCAGGCCCAATTTGACCTCGAAGTCCCCCAATTAGGCCTCTTTCCAGTGCATGCTTGTAGGGCCAAAATTGAGTCCCTATCGCTCTGGGACATGTCGCTGAAAATATGGGTTGAATATACTGAGGTGAATGTCATGGATGTATTCTAGAATTCTCTCCGGTCATTTCAACTATTTACGAGTGAAAATCCGCCTCCATACTGGGAAGTTATGAAATTAAAATGTCCAGTAACTCTTCCGGGGGGGGGAATTTAAATTATACTATATAGTTAAATTATATAAAATAAAATTTGTTAAAATTTTATAACTTTATTATATTTTCTAATAAGGATTTTATTCCATATATATATATATATAACATATATTAATAATATATATTAAATATATATAAAAAATAAAACAAAAATTAAAATTAAATAATAAATTAAAAAAATTTAAATCACAAATAAATTATATAAAATTTAAAACTATAAGAAAAAATTATATTAAAATTAAATTAAAAGGTCCCCCCCCACCCCACCCCCAAAACTTATGCCCTTGGTCACTTTGGTGACCGGGGAGAGACCCAATCCGAGCCCATGGATATTGGAGGAGGTGCTAGTGCTGGTGCTGGGGGTAGGGAATGGGCATTAGCCACGTGGGGGTTTGGGGAAGTGAGGGTCGTGGGAGAGGAGACTGCATGTAGAGGTGGAGGTAAGGTGGAGTGGAGGAAGGGTATGGGTGAAAGAGGCCGAGAGGGGAGGAATGGTGCGTGCGAAGGGATGGTGCAGTGGTGGAGGTAAGAGGTGAGGGATAAGAGGGAGGTGGGGGATGCATGGTGGTCGTGGGAGAAATGGAGGAGCGAGTAGCATGGAGGTGGAAGGATCTCACGTGCAGGAGGAAAGGGGAAGAGGAGGGCGCACGAGGAGGAGGAATGGAGGAGGAGGGAGTCGAGGGGAGAAGGGAGATCGTAGTGGTAGGGGGTTTGGGTGGAGCTGCATGCAGCAATGGGAGGAGAAGTGCATGAACAGAGGGGGTGGTGGTGGTGGCCAGGTGGTGGATGGGTGGCCATCCACTCCCCAAAAATTAAAATTTTAAAACTTTGGGCAAAGTGGGTTTTTTGGTAATAAAACTGGACAGGAGGTCTTGGGTTCAAAACCCTTGCCTTCTAGTTGAAATTTTGGGCAATTCTTGAACTTTCTGGGAGAAGGAGAAGGGGGAGGATTAGGGTTCAAATCCCAGGGCTTCCCAGTGACATGTCCATGCCTATAATCTTCAGCAAATGAATTCATAATTAAAAAATCTAAAGGAGCCATGGAGACTTGGGCCTGGTGCCCAAGAGGGGTTCAAATCCCCTTTCCTTTGCATCTTTTACACACATACAACTTCCATGAACTCCGTAACTAAAAAATAACTCTGAACCAGAAGCTCAAACAGGCAAATAAACACCAATTTGAAGGAAAAATGTTATTTCTTCATGCAGGATCTCAACACCACAAACAAAATTTTCCTTGGTTTTTTTTTTGGAAATAAGATTGATGGGTTACCTGGCTAATTGTTTGGAGATTGTTGCCTGGAAGTAGGTTGCCCACTGTAGAGTTGTAGCTTCTGTCATAAAAACCCTCCTCTACTGCCATGAATTCCTGTTGCAGAGCTCTCCCCCTTTGGCCAAATCGTCAAAATGGCTTGGGAGAGGGGAGAAGGGTGGGTTTTGATTTTTGTTTTTAATTTTTCAAAAAAAACAAATTCCCCAAAATTTGCATGAGGCTATGTGCTCCCTCCCACATTTTCCAATTTTCTGAATATATTTAAAAAAATATTTAATTAATCTTTTAATATTTTTTGGAAAAATTGCAAGTCAAAGTTTGACTTTGACTTTGACTTTGACCCTGCTGCTACTAACTTATCCCAAAAATGTTGCCCAATGAGATGGAGTTGGAGTTGGATGCAAGTCACATCATTTGAAAGGTCTCAACGAATCCATCGGAAACAGGTAGTCACCAACTTGAGATAATTCCACCTCAGCCCTCAAATTCGGCCTGGAATAGTGGCCACTTAAAACCCCTGACTTGCTGGTGGGCCCACATGACACCCAATCATGCGAAAGGTGCCAAATCGCCATACGATATCCAATCGAGGCAAATAAGGTACCGTCGAAAAGGTATCAATGAGTAATTTGATGAGGAGACGATATATTTTTGTGTCTCAGTCATTTATGACTGTATTAGCTATTATGAAACCCTACCATGTGAGCTGGTGGACCCCTTTCACCTAAAATCATTGACCAACTTGTGATAGCTCTAATCGGGCCATCCGAGGTCGGAATGAGGCAAATGAGTTGTCGTTGGAAATTTTTCTGAGTCTATTAGAGTGTGGAATCTCTCAATATCTGACTTATAACTCTTTACCTACCAATTTTAAATCGTGAAGGACTGCAACCAATTTGATGTCTAGAAGTGGTCATGAACTTGCAAAATCTCATTCTTACCAACCGGAGGTCGAAACCAAGCACGTGATATACCATTGGAAAGGTATCACACTTCCCTACACCATGTCTAGGTTTTATTTTCCTTTTGAGACCATAATCTGAACAGAATCAGACCAGGAATTCACAACTATTGGTTTCGGTCGTTCGGGTGACGTTGAATTTGCGTCCCTCGTATGGGGTCATACTAACTCGGAATTAAGCTCATGATAGCCTATTGAAAAGATTGTCTAGATTCCTACCACCTGGAAGTGTTGTATTCCCTGAATTGAAAAGCCTTGACATGAGGAAGAAATGTCATGGGAAGGCCCACAAATCCCTGAAGGAAACCAACTGATCCTCTTTCAAGGGTAGAGGCCATAGTAACTATGACCCGTGCCACTGTCTTTGACTGGAACCATAGAACCAAGGGGAGTTTATGGAGGAGTAACTGTGTAAAACACCATGTTGAGCCTAGAGCAGATTTTTGGGTCAACACCATCCTAAGGCTGAAATATTTTCAGTGTCATCGTTCTGTATGACTTACTTTAATGATCCATGGATTCTTCCTTCCCCATCAGCCATGATGGAAGAGATAGGGAACCATGGCATTTCCATTCCCTTGTTTGTGGTAGAAGTTACGTACTCTATAGTCCAACAAGATTTAGTCGACCCCAATCCGACTCCTGCACCAGAGTTAGATCCAATTCTTAAGCCTGCCTGGGCTCAAGGTTCCCTTGCCACCATCGATTCTTTAGACTTGGTATTGTCCTCTGATGAGGATATTTTAGAGGCATTGACTAGTTCGGATATACCCTGGGATGATCTCCATCACATATCATATTTCCTCCCAGAGTTAGGAATAATAGAGGCAGGAGAATTTGCGTTGACTATGAATGGAAATAGGTCTTGTCCTATTAATCCTCTGGCTATGCACGCAGTTTATGCTAAGGGTAATATGGAAACCATTTCTAAAATTATACCTATCAACATCTCTAGAACCCCTGGCATCGTGGAGAATGTCTTTATCAAAGAAGAATGCTCCCCTGAGGTGATTCAAATATATACAGATTTATTTAAATATTTCCATGACGTTTTTTCTTGGTCTTACGAGGAAATTCCAGGCATTGATCCAAGAATCGTTGAACATGAAATCATGACTTATCCTGATGCCAAGTCGGTCAGGCAGAAGCTTCGTCTGGTCAATCCTCAGAAAGGGATGACTATTAAGGATGAAGTAGAGAAACTACTCAAAGTTGGGTTCATCTACCCCATCTAGTTGACTCAATGGGTGTCAAATCCTGTTTCGGTTAACAAAAAGCAGGGAATGATTCATGTATGTATGGACTTCCATGATTTGAACAAGGCCTATCCAAAGGATAATTTCCCCACCCCATTCATTGACCATATTTTCGATGAATGTGCAGGCCATGAGGTATTTTATTTCATGGATGGTTTTTTGGGATACAATTAGATCCAGATTAAGCCCGAAGATCAACATAAAACAATTTTTATCTATCCATGGGATACATTTTCTTATCGAAAGATGCCTTTTGGCCTAAAAAATGTTGGAACCACCTTTCAGCGGTCCATGTCTTTTGATTTCCACGATATAAAACATATATTTGAGGCTTATCTCGATGATTTAGCATCACAATATCGTAAGAGAGATGATCATCCTATGCACCTTCGACTTATCTTTAAGCGATGTCGCTACTATCAGATTCGCTTGAATCCAAACAAGTGCATTTTTTGCATGACGTTGGGTCATCTGTTAGGTTTCATAGTGTCAACAACAAGGATCATGGTTGATCCTCTAAAAGTTGAGGTGATACTTCAATTTCCTCCCCCATGCACAGTCCCTCAACTTCAGAGTTTACAGGGAAGAGTGAATTTTCTTCGACATTTTATCACAAACTATGTTGAGAACACAAAAAGGTTTATGTGTCTACTAAAGAAGGGTGTTTCTTTCCATTCGGACAAATCAGCTCAACTCTCTTTCTAAGCATTGAAATGAGCCCTCACGTCTGCCCCTCTGCTTCGACCACCCCACTATAATAAAGATTTATTATTGTACTTGGCCGCTGCAGAGTCAACCATCGGTATGGTCTTGGTTCAAGAGAATGATTTTCTTGAGGAATATGTCATTTATTACCTGAGTTGAGGCCTGGTTGGACCAGAACTCAACTATTCTCATGTTGAAAAACTTGCATTGGAAATAGTACATGTTGTCCAATGGTTCCATCATTATATCATGTTTCGCAAGACCATCATCATTGTCATTGTGAATCCATTCAAATACGTGTTGATGCGACATGAAATTGGCAAAAAGATTAGTAGATGGATAGTTATCCTCTAGGAATTTGAGTTGGATGTTGTGTCTGTGAAATCTAAAATGTCACTGGTCTTTGTGGAACTTATCTCGGAACTTCTGATCGAATCAAGTGATGTTACGTCTGAAGAATCACCGATTAAAGGAGATCTTTTTCTAATTTCATTTTCATACCCCTAGTATGGAGATATACTAATCTATCTCCAGACGTTGAAGTGCCCCACCTCTACTTCTCACGATGAGTGTCGATGTATACTCCATAAAGAAAAGAAATATCTCATACTCGAGGACACTTTGTATCATCGAGGCGTATATTTCATCCTCCGTCGATCCCTCATTCATGAAAAAGAGGAACTCGTGCTTAACGATTTCCACATTGGAGCATGTGAATGTCATTTTTCTGGGTTGGAGACAACCCAAAATATTTTACGAGTCGGTTACTATTGGCCAAACTTAATCAAAGATTGTGTTGAATCGGTCAAGAAGTGCCACCTATGTCAGATCTTCTCACGAAAGATGAGGGCACATCCCGCTCCCATGTTTCCCGTCATCATAGTTGCCCCCTTCACTAAATGGTGGATTGATTATACTACATGCCACTCCCCTTCAACCAAGGGGAACCACTATATCATCATAGCAATAGACTACTTTAGTAAGTGGGTCGATTCTATGCCAGCGTTCAAAGATGATGGAGAGAAAACATATCTCTTCTTGTTTAATAAGATAATAGCAAGGTTCAACATCCTGAAGGATGTTGTCATTGACAATTGTAGTCACTTTCAGAAAAAAATGATGTTTGATTTAACGTCAAATCTAGGGTTGAGGCAAGAACACTCATCACCTTATTACCCACAAGCGAATGGTCAGGTGGAAATTGTGAATAAGTCTCTCAAGAAAATTCTACAGTGAATGATAAATTCGACCAAATCAAATTGACATTTGATGTTGTATTCAACATTGTGGGCCTACCAAACATCTATGAAGATTGCCACTAGTTTTTCACCTTTTCAACTCATTTACAGGCTAGAAGCAGTCTTACCAATAGAGTGTCATATCCCATATCTTAAGTTGGGAGTACAGTTATTTCAAGACACTTCACCACTTGAGGAACTCTTATTATATCTCAAGCAGCTTGATGAGCAAAGACGTGATGCAGCCTTGGATAATAAAGCTCACAAGAAAAGAGTCAAGTGCCAGTATGATCGGTCCATTCATCCTCATATTTTCTACAAAGGTGACCTTGTCTTGGTCTACAACCAAGATAAGGATCTCCTGGGGGCAGGCAAGTTCAAACCCATGCGGTTCAGACCTTTCATTGTGAAGGAAGTTTTAAAGAAGGGAATTTATCGTCTGGTTGATGAATTTGAAGGGAAATCTTTAATGAAGCCTAGAAATGGGCTCTAACTCAAGAAGTAATACTCGTAGGTGGGTCACCTTGGGTGACTTCTTGTACATATGTATAGTTCTTATAAATTGTAGTTTGTTTTTTGTCTTTTTGTTCTTATGGACGTGTCATTTTGATGTCATATTTTTTACTGTGGTAGATGTCAAGTGAATCATAGGTGTTCGTCGGGTTCACAGATGGCGATAGGTGACACACTTGGAGGCTTGGCTCCGCAGCTTGGGTGATCTTCACACCTCAAGGCCAGTTGCTATCTTCTAGAGGTATCTATCTAGGTGATGCCACAAACAATGTTGTTGAGTACAGTGCAGTAATAGAGTTTCTTTGTGACACTCTGTCGCATGGTATATCTCACCTCTGGGTCTACTTATATGCATAATTGCTTGTTTCCCAGTTAGATGGGTTTTACCACATTCATGATCCTACTCTACATCGATGATTCCTTAGGGTACATCTCTTAGAACGTTGCTTTGATTACATTAGGCATATCCATGTTCCTAGGAGGCTAAATCAAATGACATATACTCTAGCTAATCAAGTGTTAGATTGGCATATTGCACACATGTAAGAAAGAGCACACACATACACATGTAAATACATTTGTAAATAAATGTAACCCATAAGACAAAAAGATGTATATATATATATATATATATCAAAAGTATAAGAGTACATAGGTGGGTGCAAGCACCTAAAAAAATAATGAGTCTGGTATACAACGCAAGGCTTATGCCCTCAAAAATATACAAAGAGTGCCCTTGGCATGAAAATGGTCCACCCTAAGCTAAGAATGAGGCCTATTAGCCCTGCCATAGTGGATTACGATGTTTTCCAAATGTTGAAATAGCTAGACCCAGGTCCGTGGCAGCCCAAAAACATGAGTCTGCATAGATGGCGGGAGATCCTCAATCTCGTCCATGGGCACAGTATGGGTGAGTGCAGTCAGGTTTCACTCTACTCATCTCAAAACTCTCTCAGCCTCTCCGAATGGAGGTACCCCCGCTACTACTGCTGGTCTGGCAGCCACTATTAGTACTTCCTTTGGTCATGGACGATGCCTGCTCCATGCAAAATTAGTTGGATGCACTAGTCCCACATATGTACATAATAGATGCATAGTTGTCAGGTGCTCTGGTACACATAAAAAATGATATATATAAAAATAAGCTAAAAATTAAAAAAATTGTTAAAAATCAAACATACCTAAATCTCCTTGCTCTACTCTGGGAGGTATGGGCATGTCAGGATCCCTAGAGAAGTTGATCCCAGCATAGGGGTAGTCCTCTATAGCCAAAATTTGTCATGACCACCAGTCGAAAAAAGTATCATCGAAGGCCTCAATGGTCCTCCCTCCCCCCTGTCATAGAAACAATGTTGCCCATATGCACACTGCTGGGAAGGAGGCCACATGCCACTGTACTCTCTCTCGTGGACTAATAATGGGTACCCTCTCGAAGAATAAAGAGAAAAGAATAGTCTCGAACCCAAAGTTCTTGTTGTTCTACTCATGACACTCTGTCATCTATCTCTTCATGCACTCTAGCATGGTTGTAATCCAATCGAACACTCGTGCATTTAATAACTGTACTGCACAATGCATATGTGCCTGAGAGGCTTGATCTAAAGCCACAGATCTAGTGATCCACCCAATAAGTAAAACTAGAAATTTCAATGATAGGTTGGTGATTTTGTGGATTGGTACCTAGGAACCCACATTATCTATTCCGGCCTCATAGTGTTTCCTGATCAACTCAACAATGTTGTGAGGCCTAGGGGGGAAAGCATGAAGGTTGACTGGTTCCCCTCTCCTTGAGAGGCCAATTAGGAAGTAAATGTCCTCAGTCATTGGATTCAACGGCTGCCCCTCGAGCATAAAAGCATCTGCATCTAGGTGCTAGTAATCCACCAAGGCATTCAACAACCTGGGTTGTGCCTGCATGAGTGGAAACCAGAAGAATTTCCACAACCCACATTGTTTTAATGCGGTGACAGTAACAGGTTCTTCCTCGACTAGTATATCAATTTCCTCACGCTCCCTCTCTCTCCAATGAACATACATTTTGCAAAATGGCAAGTTCAAAGGAGAGTTAAATAATGCATTTTTATTTTTTCAATATGTTTGAGGGTGTACACCGGCTGTAATGGGAACAGTCGCGTATGTACGTGGGCAGGTTATTATTTTCCCGTGTGCATATGCAGGTTGTGCTTAGACAACTCGTGTACATGCAGGGCCGACCTTTTTAAGGGTGTGTGTCCCCCAAAAAAACTAAAATAAATACAAAAAGAAAGTATGGAAATGTAGTAGGGGATGGTTCGTACTTACTTGGTCCAAGCACAAGTTTGTTTTGTCCATTGAAGCTCCCAGAATCAACTTCTTTAACAATGGGGTGTTTTTGACATTTTGATCAATTCTCAATTTGCAATGGTGATAATGAGCTGCTAGCTTCTATTTATAGACTTTTTTGGCCCTTTTTGTCATTTTTTGACCCCCGTTGTCATTTTCTTTGGCTTGAAAATCATTTAACCTATTTCTTGAGTTTCTCATTGGATGTCATGATACACTTCACTTTTGGTTTGGAAAAAAATTTGGGAGTTGGGGCACTTTTAAGGTCCTTTGGTGAAAAGTTGTTTTTCCAAATTTGTGCATTTAAGTTAGGATTCCACCTCCAATAGTTGCACCTCATTGTCTTTTTCTCTTATCCATAGGATTGATCCCACCGAATTGCAACACAGAACCGTTATTACTTCTCTAGAAGTGTCGTAATTTAGTGGTAGAGCCTACCTTCACATCGATTCCCTAGGTAGATCTTGGTTTCATTTTGGTGTCCATGCCATCGTTAATGACTATAGGCTTGACAGTCTTTTTAGTCTTGTATTGATTACAATTTTGAGCCTTCACATGTCTGATATATTATCACTCTTGGCCTCACCCTCGGGACTCCCAAAATAATGGGTCTTCTTTTAAGCCCTTTTCATACCCTCTAAACATGAAAATATTGTTGAGCGATCTTGTTTCCCTTCATGCTCACCAAATTAAAATTTGAAGGCACATCTGTCTGATAGTAGTTTACCCCTTTTTTGGTCCAGATGGTCAATTATACGAACAAAGGTATACTCTAGGAACTTCGGTTCGCTAGAAGAGTATTCTCAGGTATAAGTTTAACCCTTTTTCAAGCCCGAGGGACTAAATTTATGAAAAGGGAACCTCCCACAGAGTCCATAGTTAAGCTCTTTTCAAACTCCCTAAAATTGAAAATATTATTGAGTGAGATTGTTTCTTCACACTTGTTAAACTAGTCCTAAAGAACATCCATTACGAAGTCCATAGTTAATCTCTTTTCAGACTCCTTAAAAGTGAAAAGATCGTCAAGTGACCTTGTTCTTTCACACTTGTTAATTGGTTTAGAAAAAGATCTATTGGCATGATTTTTCCCCTTTTTCTGGCCTATAGATTAAGGAGGAAAAAGGTACACCTCGGGAGATTCGTCTTGCTGAGAGATTTCTCTTTAGTAGATTTTATACTTTTTCAGGCTAAGGAGACTAAATCTACAAAAAGGAAGTGAGTCCATATCTAAGCTCTTTTTAGACTCCTTAAAATCGAAAAGATTGCCAAGTGATATTATCTTTGTCACACTATTTAAAATGGTTTTGAATAGACATCTTTTCGGTGCTAGTTTATCCCTTTTTCGAGCCTACTAGTCTATCTTCGAAAAAGGTACCCCAGTGGAGTCTTCTTTTATGCTTTTTCAGACTCTCTAAAAATGAAAAAACACCAAGCTTACCTTATCCGGGCTCGTAAAATATACATTGAAGGGGGTTTCATCATGTCTTGCTAATCACAGTATCATCTCTACGTCTTTGGCCTAATGCCGGCTCCATGTTTCTCTCAACTGAACCTTTGAAGCATGCCTTATATCACTTTGCCTCTACGATCTGACACCTTGACACATGGAGGAATTTTCCCCGAGTGTCCTTTTCCTACACATGTATCCTTTCTATGAGAATTAGTGTGTTCCTTGCACTTAGAACTAGTATGTTTGCGACACTCGTTTATCCTTTGTAATGTAGCATTCTTTTTTTCTTTTTCAAGCTTTTCAAAATATTGAAAAAGACAAAAAAAAATCAAATATACCCCAAAAAGAGGAAGGGAAAAGTATTTTCTTTTTATGGAAGCACAATGAGTCGCCCTTGGATAAAGCACATCCTTCCATTCGTCGTCAATCATTGAGATTTAATATGACCTTAAGAAGTTGTTCTCGTAACATAGAGTTGTGTCCTCCTCCATTTGGTTATTCTTCCAAACATATGGAGTTTTTGTGTTGCCTCCTGCATCGTGAAATTATGTCAATGTTATGCTTCCTGAGTCTGATCATCAGTTGTGTTGTTGTCCAAGGGAAATTTTCCCAAACTTGATTTGGTCCTTCTACAGTTTGTCTCTTGACCTCATGCCCGACCATCTCAAAAGTCCAATCAAGTCCTTGTTTGAAATCAGTGAAGTTCTCTGCCTGATCATCAAGATCCTCTTGTTTGTTCCCCGACGAGCTGTCGAAGACCTCTGGGTAGTGAAGTTGTATACTCTTATTATACTCCTACCTGAGTTTTAATATTTTTAAGTTTTTTCTCGAGCTCTGAAGGCCTCATCTCTAGCCATCAGGCATCATTTGGCTTCTTGAAGATGGATACTATACTTGTATATCATTGATTTTGAGATGTAGATATGTTGTGTATTTCTAGTGGCTACACTTTATATAGTTATATGACATGGATATGCAGTGTATTTTATTGGAAGCCATGATTTACTTCATTCCGAGGATGGGTATGCCCACCTCGGTGAGACAATTGTTATTTTGCAGATGGCACCTCCTGAACTCTGGTCCCAGGCTCACTCGCTTCATACATTGGTGAATATTTGTAATTTATTTTATCCATCAGATGCTCTTATGAGCTCACACATTAGAGGGAATCTGTTATAACCCTAAATTGTAGCATACATGAATACCTGGCATCAGGCCATCTTACTTTCTATATTTTCCAAGCCATCACTGAGCAACTCTTCTTAAAAACACTAATTTTGAAGATGTGCATGCCCTGCCCCACTAATTCATGCATATGTATGCTAGATGCACCATTAACGCCCGCGTACGTATTCTAGATACACAATTATAGCCCACATATGCCCACAAAAGTTGCAGAAAATAAAAAGTTGCAAGGAATTCATTGAGATTACGGGCTATTGGGTGGTTTCCCAACCAATTAACCACCTATAGCCTGTCACCCAACCGAATAACCATCCTTTTGTCATATAAAAGGAGGTTTTGTGGTCTCATTCCAAGGATACACTAAAGAATAGTGAAACTCTGTCCATTTCACTCTCCCCCCCTTGCCCCAAGAATTTGCAGCCACCTTGTGAGTTTTGAGACATAATTCCTTATTCTTTCCCTTTTTCCTCATTCATAAGCATATGCCCATTCTCTAGAGAGAAGTGTGAGAGGAGAAGGATACATGGAAGAAAATGGAGCTTGGTGAAGAGGAGCCCAGGACTGGGTTTGAGGAGCAGTCACTGATCTCATTTTGTAAGTGACTTTGTGAGATTAATATAAAGAAGTACTTTTTCCGTCTCGCCATATGATGTGTTCAATCTTTATGTTTGATTTACATTTTTTTATGACATCTAACCCACTAATTCATATATAGAATTCATGTTCGTAGTTTCTTGTTTGTCTTTTGGTGAATGCAGGTCGGCCTTAGGAGGATATTTGTAGTCGAGAAGCGATCGAGCACATAGGGATCAACACCGGACACAAAGTTTAAGGTAATACTATCAGATCCCTATACTTTGTAATTTATGCATGAATGTGGGGTATTGTCGGGATAGTTGTTAAAAGTAGCATACTTTAGATGGTTAGTTCTGCCTACACTTTAGAACCTTAGTGTAGTCCGTAGGGGGGTTTTCCCACTATAGAAGTGGGATGAACTGTAGACTGAGAGGAGAAGAAAAGGAAAACATAAGATAAAGAATTGGGACATAATGGTAGCCAAGGTAAAGGTTAAATTCATGCCCAAATATTATCAGATAAATTTGTTTAGGAAGTTGCAAAACCTGAGACAGAAGGGTATGATAGTGAAAGAGTAAACAAAGGAGTTATACAAGATGAATATTAGGACTAGATAGTGGGATAAGGATGAGGAAAAGGTTGTTAGATATATAAATGACCCGAGGTATGAAATATAGGATGAGATCATCATGATGTCAGTGAGGACAATAAAGGATTCTTATCAGATTGATCTAAAGGTAGAGTAGAAGTTGGACAGGAAACGGAGTCAAAGAAACAAAGGCAGAAGGCCAAACAAAGGCAAGGGAGTTTCCCATGATAAAGCACATAAACCCAATGACGGGATAGAGAAGCCACACAGTTACTCAGAAAGAGGAGGAAGTTATCTAGGAAGACAAGGTGGTGGAAGAAGTTCTTCTATAGGAAGAGGAAGAAGAAGAGGAGGAGACGTAAGGTGTTAATCCTATGGAAAGACTAGACACATGTCTTGGGAATGTCCTGAGAAAAATAAATAAGGAGGAGGTGAAGCTCACATTTCAGAAGCACGGAAAAGGGATGTTGAAACAAAAGGTGCAGAATATGGAAGGTCTCTAATGCTGAAGAAGGTTCTCTTGAAGCTAGAACCAGAAGTTGAAAAACTATTGAAGAGGAACAATCTATTTAGAACATCTTGCAAGACTAAATACATAGTATGCAAAGTGATAAATGACAACTTAGTATCCACAGAGATGGTGGATAAATTGGAGCTGAAGACAACTGCACATCCAAATCCATACAAAGTCTCATGGTTGCAGAAAGAACACCAGGTAATGGTCACTAAACAATGCCTCATTGAATTTAAGATATGAGGATATAGAGATGAAATTCTGTGTGATGTGATTCCCATGGATGTATGTCGTTTTTTGTTGGGAAGACCATGGAAATTTGATAGAAATATCATTCATGATGGGAGAAAAAATACTTACACCTTGGAGAAGAATGGTAGGACACACGTGTTGCTACCAATAGAGGAGAAGAAAGGAAAAGATAAAGACAACACAAGCATACTTCTCATGAGTGGGAAGGAACTCGTGAGAGAAGTCAAGAAGAAACAAGAGATGCATTGAAGTACTTGATTTTTGTGATCTCTTCAAATGAATTGAAGATGGATCCAGAGAAGGTGAAAGAAATCAAAGAATGTCCATCACCAAGGAGTATGTTTGAAGTAAGAAGCTTCCATGGATTAGAGAGTTTCTACAGGAAGTTCATTAGATATTTCAATGGAATTTGTGAACCAAAAATAGACTTAGTGAAGAAGAGGCACAAGTCCTTTAAATGGACAGAGGAGGCTAAGAGGAGCTTCAATATATTGAAGGAGAAGATAACAGAATGACCAATTCTGGTCTTACCAAACTTTGGAAAGACATTTCAAGTGAGATGTGATGCAAGTGGAGTTGCAATTGGAGAAGTCTTGAGCCGGGATAATAGACCGGTCACATATTTCAGTGAGAATATGAATGAGACTAAGAGAAAGTACTCCACATATGACAAAGAATTTTATGCCATAATTCAAGCCTTGAATAAATGAAGGCACTACCTTGTTCCAAAGGAATTTTTCTTGTACAACGATAAACAAGCTTTACAATTCATAACTAGACAAGAGAAGTTAAACTAGAGAAAAGCAAAGTGGATTGAGTTTATGCATAATTTTACTTTTTTCATCAAACATATTTCTGGAAATGCTAACAAAGTTGTTGATGCATTAAGCATGAGATGTTTGATTCTGCGAGAATTTCAGGTCAAAACCTTGGGGTTTGAACACCTTAAGGATATGTATTGTGATGATCCATATTTCAAGGAAGCATACGAAGCATGTGAAAATCCTATGCTGAGAGACAAGAGCCATTGGAAAAAGTATATGATTCAAGACGGATTGTTGTTTAAGGGCAATCAGTTGTGCATACCAAAATGCTCAATGAGGGATAACCTTTTGAAGGAAAATCATAGTGGAGTATTGGTTGGAAATTTAGGCCATGATAAAACATTTTCACAGTTGAGTAGTGCATATTATTGGACAGGTATGTGAACATAAGTGATAAATTTTGTGAACAAATGTAGAATATGCCAACATGCAAAATGTAAAAGACAAAACAATGGATTGTATCAACCATTGCCAATACCAGAGAGGCCTTGGGATGCAATGAACATGGATTTTGTGTTAGGACTGACAAGAACACAAAGAGGATGTGATTCCATATTTGTGGTGGTGGATATATTTTCAAAGATGGCACACTTTATCATATGCCAGAAGACTACTGATGCAACACATGTTGTAAATTTATTTTTCATGGAAGTTGTTCGACTTCATGGATTACCCAAAAGTATTTTCTCAGACAGAGATACCAAATTCATTGGTCATTTCTAGAGAACACTGTGGAAGAAGTTGGGGACATATTTGTCCTTCAACTCAATGTATCACCCTCAGACAGATGGACAGATTGAGGTGGTGAATAGAAGTTTGGGAAAATTATTGAGGAGTATGGTTACTAAGCATCATAAACAGTGGGATCAGATTCTACCACAAGTAGAATTTCAATACAATGATTCACCAAAAAAGAGCACTGGGAAGAGCCAATTCCAAATACTATATGGAATGCATCTAAGAGGAGTAGTTGAGTTGAGAGACTTGGAAAAGAGTGAGATCAGAAGTGCTAGAGCAGAAGATTTTGTTGCAGGAATGCAAAATCTCCATATCCATATCAGAGAGTAGTTGCAAAACTCTAGCCAAGAGTACAGGCGCATAGTTGATCAATATGTTAAGCCCTAATATTGGCTCATTACCCCTTAATTGGGGCATATTATATTAGTAATGTTGTTTTATTTATGTCTGCTTTAGGCCATTAGTTTTAATTATACCTCCTAGTCTCCTATATATACCAAGAAGACATTTTCATTTTGAACCATCTTGTACTTGAACATTTAAGTGGGGTAAAAGGAGGTTGCCCCCTCAAAGAGGATTATTATCTGAAATTATATCTTTTTCAAGGTGTTGAGTACTTTTTCTGAGGTTTTTCTATGCTATATTGGTATTTGGTTCCTAACATATGGTATCAGAGCTCAAGGTCTCGGGGTTTTGCTGCTACATCTGAGACACCTTAGCATTTTCGCTATAACTTTGTTTCTACAACGTCTTAGAAGAAACGGCTTGGAGGATATTTAGTAGACAGACCAAGGTACGTTGGGTTCAAAATGAAGCTCCCGAGGCCTTATAATTTTGGAGATACAACCTATACAAGATAGAGTTCTGGAATCATCCTGAAATGAGTCATTACGGAATTTTCGCTATAAAAACTTTTTTGTAATGTTTCAGACCCTAAAATTTGGAGGATATTTACAAAAATTAGTAAGGTATATTTGATAAAATTTTCCTCTTCTGGGCCATCTTAAATTTGTAGATACACCCTATGTAAGATAGGGTATATGACTAGTCCTATTGACTAGTCTCAAGAAGGTGTTCCAGGTAAAACAATCATAACTTCTTCCTAGAGTATCCAAATTGAGTGGGACTAGTTTCATT
>ML818732.1:28811-39064 GCA_009831015.1 Picea engelmannii | reverse complement strand
GGTACAACTACAAGAACTTCAAACAACATATATGTGTTAAGTGAAATTGGAAATGAAAATTGTTGTCTAGGAAAGGAAGATGAAAGTTGGCTATGGCATAGAAGAATGGGTTACATGCATTTTGATAACCTTGTCAAAGTCAACAAAAGAGAAGTAGTTAGAGAAAAGCCCCAGATCACGAAACCAACCAACACTTTATGCAAGCATTGACAACAAGGAAAGCAAACAAAGACCAGGTTCAAATCAAAGGAATATTCAATGACAAGACCACTAGAAATTGTGCACACTGATCTAGTTGGACCAACTACAAAAAAGGGCTTAAAAGGTGAAAAATAATTTATGTTATTAGTTGATAATTATACAAGAATGATTGCCATTTTCTTTCCCAAGAACAAGTCATAAGCTTTTGAAAAATTCAAGATCTACAAGGAAATGGTTGAAAATGAGATGGATTCAAGAATCAAATGTTTGAGATTTGATAATGGAGGAGAGTTCACTTCAAAGGAATTTATGGACTATTCTAACAGTCATGGAATAAAAAGGCAATTCTCCATTGCTATGACACCTCAACAGAATGGAGTTGTTGAAAGAAAGAATAGGACAGTACAAGAAATGGCTCAAACAATGATAATGGATTCCAAATTGACAGATATATTTTGGACACAAGTTATGCATACAATAGTTCATATTAAAAACAGAGTAATGCTCAGAAACAACACCAATAAAACTCCCTACGAGCTATGGAAAGGAAGACCATCAAATGTGAAGCACTTCAAAGTTTTTGGAAGTAAATGCTACATCAAAAGAGAATATGGAAGAATAGGAAATTTTGACTCTCGTGTGTACAAAGGAATACATGTTGGTTACTCAAGTACAAGGAAAGCATACAAGTGTTAACATCTAAGATTGAACAAATTTGTGGAAAGCGACAACGTAACAATTGATGAAACAAGCAGACCAGAATCAAAGGAAGAAGAAAACAAATCAATGGAACAAATTTTTGAAGAAGATGAAAAAGAAGTAGAAGATGAAGATGAATATGAAGAGAATCCGATAGAAGTAGAAGAATAAGTTTAGAAAGCATCTACAAAGACACCTAGGAAATGAGTACAGAATAATCATCCTTCGGATCATATTATTGAAAACAAATATGTAGGAGCTGAGACTAGAAGAAAAATCCGTTCACCAGAACAAACACACCTAGCACTCTTATCTACAATTGAACCAAATTGTTTTGAAGAAGCCAACAAGGATGAGTTTTGGAATAAGACCATGGATGAAGAATTGGATCAAATAGAGAAAAATGACACTTGGGTTCCAAGACCAAAGAATAAGAATGTGATTGACACAAAATGAGTTTTTAGGAATAAATTGAATGAAGATGGACAGGCTACAAGGAACAAAGCTAGATTGGTATGTAAAGGATATGCACAGATTGAAGGAATCGACTTTGAAGAGACATTTGCCCCAATTGCTAGAATGGAAGCAATCCCTTTACTTTTAGCTTATGCATGCTCCAAAAATGTTAAAGTATATCAGATGGATGTAAAATTAGTTTTTCTGAATGGGGAACTTGAAGAAGAAGTCTACATTGAACAACCAGAAGGATTTTAGTTGTCAAAGAACACAGAATATGTATGTAAATTAAAGAAGGCCTTGTATGGTCTAAGACAGAATCCTAGAGCATGATACTCCAGACTAGATAATTATTTGCAGTAGGCAGGGTTCAGAAAAGGAAGTGCAGACAACAACCTCTACATCAAGGTAAGTCAAGGTAATAATTTATTAATTGAAGTTTATGTTGATGACATTATTTTTGGTAGTGATGATGACAGGTTAAGCCAGAAAGTTGTAAAAGACATGCAGAATGAATTTGAAATGTCATTACTTGGAGAACTATCCTTTTTTCTGGGACTTCAGATACGTCAAAGCAACCAAGGAATTTTTATTTCTCAAACCAAGTATATCAGAGAAATGCTAAAGAGGTTCGTAATGGAAGATTGCAAATCAGTTATCACTCCCATGCAAACTAGTTGTAAGTTGATAAAAGATGATGATTCGAAGTCTACAGATCAGAGGAAATATAGGTCAATGATTGACAGCCTACTATATGTGACAGCATCTAGACCAGATGTAATGCAAGCAGTTGGACAGGTGGCATGATTTCAAGTAGCACCAAAGGAATCACATGTATTAGCAGTAAAGAATATTTTCATATATCTCAAAGGAATAGAAGAGTTTGGATTATGGTATCGAAAAGGAAAAGATCTATCACTTATTACCTACACAGATGTAGATTGGTCAAGTTGTATTGATGACCAACGAAGCACCAGTGGAGGAATTTTCTACTTAGGTGAGTGTTTGGTATCATGTCTAAGAAAGAAACAATCATTAGTATCTCTATCTACAATCGAGGCAGAGTATATTGCAACAGCAACATGTTGTACACACATTCTTTGGATGAAACAAACTTTGACGGATATACAGGTTGAGTATGATGAGCCTATTCCAATATATTGTGATAATACAAGTGCCATCAGTATCTCAAAAAACCTGGTGATGCACTCCAAGACGAAGCAAATTCCAATCAAGTATCACTTTCTATGGGAACAGGTTGCAGAAAATAACATCAGAGTTGAGTATGTGGGCACAAAATAACAAGTGGAAGATATATTTACAAAACCACTTCCATGGGAAGCCTTTGAATATCTTTGCCAAAGACTTGGAGTTCTTTATACTCCAAAATGAATTATTTTTGAATTATTTTTGAATACTTATCTTATATGTCTTAGATTTACATGAGGAAGCACCATAAGATGGAAGTTCAATCAGGGGGAGCAACCCTAGATGGAAAGATACCTTTTCAATTAATGAAAAAGGGGGAGAGATTTATTGGATGCAGAGGACAGAGGCATCGTTCTAGGGGGAGTTGATTTATCATATGCAAAGGACAGAGGAAAATTTAACAGATACAAAGGATAGAGGCATGGTTCCAGGGGGATCACGAGTGATATAATTTCAGTATTTCGTTAGAGTGTTGTCATCAATGCCAAAGGGGGAGATTGTTGATTAAGGTTGGTTTCCATTGATGTCAACCCTTGAAGAAAGCCCTGCAGCAGAAAGGTTTGGGCAATGGAACCAATATTGTTTTATGTAAATATGACTCATTATTTTCTTGTCATGGTTGATAAGAAGTAAATATGGATGAACTCCAAAGTGGTCCCCTTATGGTGAAAGCCCTCACGGGAAGACGCTTTGCGAAGTAAGAGAACCCATGATTAATTGTTGAATAATGAGATGAAGGACAATGAATTTTTTAAGTAAACTATCCTATATGGATATTTCTTGTCATTCCATTTCTGTTGGTATGTGGAATGTCACATAACTCCTCACGGTTAGAGAGTTATGGCCATGAGAAGTTGGAGACCCCAGGTTTGGGTAATGGACCCAAGTTTGTTTGATCAATAATGGTATGAGTTATGATATATTTTTAGATAATAATATTCTATATGGATATTAAATTTCATTCCATTTTTGTTATTATGTGGAACGTCACATAACTCCTCATGGTTTGAGAGTTATGGCTTGACGAAGTTGGAGGACCCTCATATGTCATCTAGAAGCCCCAAAAGGTCAAAGTAGTCAAAGTGGTTTAAGAGATTTTAAAAGGTAAATAATAAAGTGAAGTAATGAGTGTATTATAATTCAAAGTGAATATAAAATAAAGTATTTCAATAATAAATTTAATGGATAAATTAGAAGTGGGTTAACCCTAAAATAAGGAAAGTGGGGCCAAGTGACCTAGAAGATGTTTTTAAGGAAGCTACTTGGAGAGTATAAATAAGAGGCAAGGCTCTCTCATTTTAAACACACTTGAGCATATTGAATATCTATAGGTGTTTGAGGTAACCAAGTATATCTAAGCCGAAATTCTTAGGGAAGGTGAAGAAAAGAAGACCGAAATGCAAGGAAGGATAAATTCTTTTGATGGTGCTTTCTAACATATGTTATTTACAGATCATCTCGCCATTTTCGCTATAATGTTTTTTCTATAATTATCCAGACCGTGAAATTTATATGCCATTGAAAAATTATATCCAATTATATTTGGTAAAATATATATCTTCTGGGTCATTGTATTTTTGGAGTTACACTCTGTGGAAAATAGGGTTTGTGGCTAGTCGTGAAACTAGTCAAAAACATGTGTTTTGGGTAAAAACATCATAACATCTTCATAACAGATCCAAATTCAGTGAAACCAAATGTGTTGGTTAGGGTACAATATTTAGTATGTTGTTTCACAGTTTCATATCAATTCAACAAATATTCTATGCGGGGCACACTCTACAAGGTCTCTCTCTAGAATAATATAGAATTCAACAAGGTATGCCATTTTTGCTATAACTCCTTTTATGAGAGGTTCCAAGTAGTGACACCTAGAGAAATTGCATAAAACACACTGAAAAAAATTGTGTATCAGTTTTAGATCTTTATACACTATAGGTACAAAGTTATGATTACTTCAAGTTAGGGTTATTGACTAATCCAAAACTATGCATGTGAGACTAAAGAAAAGTTTGATGAAAATGCTAGTCTCTTGTTGTTGAAGTTAAGGAAGGTTTGCAGGAATGTGATAATATACACCAGGTCTATTACAGAGATACAAATCAGATTTGGATGATGAAATTGATGAGTGCTTTTGGTTAAGGTACATGTTGAGTACATGGTTGAGACAAGTAGTTGATGAGTTGGCACATACATGAGGTGTATAGTTGATGATGTTGGTATATATTGATGAGTCATATTTAATGAGTAGTTGACACATGATTGGTACATACTTGGTACATGGTTGGACGCACTTGTTTATGGTACATGTTTATTACAGGTTATTTGGTACAGGTTGGTGCATGGTTGATGCACTTGTTTATGGTACAAGTTGAGGTACAGGTTGGTGCATGGTTGATGCACTTGTTTGTGGTACAGGTTGAGGTACAGGTTGATGCATGGTTGATGCATGGTTCAGATTTATTGGTACAGGTTTACAATGGTATATCTCACAGTCACAGGTTGACAGTGGTTCTATCATTCTACTTCTACTTCAGTGTGGAAGGACGGGGCAAGGACAGGGGGTTGTAGCCTCCTTCTGGTTGTAGCCAGAGAATTGGGGAGTTGGAGCTTCCCTCAGGTTGTATCCTGAGAAAATAGGGGCTTGGAGCCTCCTTCCAGTTGCAGCTGGAAAACAAAGGAATTTGGTGCTTCCAATGAATGTAATTTTTCAAGACATATAAAAAAAAGCATTTTGTGGTTTTCTCCCAATTTGGGTTTCCACGTAAAACATTGGTGTACTATGTATATGTATGTTTGTTCATTTGTTCATTGTTTATTTACTCTATAGTTATTGGATGATAATGCTTCATTGATTTAACACTTGGATTATAGGGTTAAAAAGGATTAAATTGCTCTATTACTAATTCACCCCCCCTCTTAGTAATCCAATGGGGACTTAGTTTCTTGGTTTCAAACTGTTCTGACGCATAAGTTTGTAATTCATTCACTTCTATTGATTACATTTTAATAGAACTACTCTTTTCTTGTCCAATTAATATCTTGTAAATATTTTAATTTTTATTCCATGGGTGTATTTGTTATGAATGTTGATGGATTATGCTATTGAATGTGCTAACATTATATATTATCACCATACGCTTGTGTTTCTTGGTTATTGAGGACAAGTTGCAGGTGTATTGCTTTGAGTCAAGTGCTCAACGGTGGACTTAATCGAACATTTGGATGAGGTAGGCCTTTTATCTTGTCTTGCTAGCATATTTGTTTATATCACATACCTGATATTAGAGTTGATTTCTACAGTCATTTCCGTCTATTGTGGTTTACCCCTAGCCATAGAGATATTTTCCCCGTAACATAATTGACGACCATACTGGGTATATAATCTTATTTTTCAATATTTGGAGTGTTTTTCTCCTTAGATTTATCTCGTTTATATTGAGTTTCTTGTCATATGAGTGCTTGATAACCTCTGTTCATTCTGAGTCTAAGTTTCTTAGCCTTCTCCTTAGCTTGGCTATGTTTTGACACATATACATGGGTTTTTTCTTGGCAGTCACTTACATACGCATGATTTCCTTCTGAAAGAGGCATATATACACACTTTTCCCTTGAACAGTTGCGTACATCACCATTTGTTGCTTGGTTTCTGGGTTTGATGGTTGTTGGGTGGGTTTTGATGATTTTTGAGTCTTCTTGGGTCTTTCTTATGACTATTAAGTGACTATGGAATGACAAGAAACCTTTCTTTGGTTGAATTTTTGGGCGATGTATTTCTCATCATTCTTTTTATTTGATTGTCCTTGTATCTTGGGTTAGGTGTTTTGCTTCTTGATATCCTAATTGGTTTGTCTTTGCTTACACATAGTAGAGTTTTTATATCAAGTTGTTGTTCAGTCCTTGCATTTTTATTATCTTATATTGAAAATACAAAAATATTAGGCATTTTACATTGTTGGAATTTTGATCTTTTGAGTCCTTATCATGGATCTTAGTACATGTAAAGAAAGATTTCATTTTATTTGGAATTGCAGAACTAAATTAAGAATTGCATTTTGAAAAGAATATCATTTATTGGGAATTGAATTTGGGACTTTACATTGTATTCATATTCATTTATTTTACTTGTTGAGTCATAACATCACTAGTTTCACGAGCGCACCATTTTGAGTAAGAAATGCCACTAAAAGTAATTATATAATTTAAAATTGATTAGTAACGATTTAAATTTTTCTAGGGTGCACAAACTAGCTTAGGATTTAGAGCCTTGGAATATGATTTTGTGAGTAAGCTTCTCCAAGGCTATTAAATCAACATATGTGTCTGATTAAGGGAGTGGATAAATCCATTGTATAATCGATAATATCAGGAGGCTTCGCTTACACCAGAGTTAAGCACGAGGTTGCGTGAGGTTGGATGAAGGGATATCCCCCTGATACCTTCTTAGTGTCAGATATATTTATGGGGATCTATTACCTATATGGGGATCTTGCTAGCACCCTTACCTCTATGAGAGGTGGTGCTTTCAAGGTTTCAAGATTTGTTACCTTGCCCATATGGTGGACCTGACTTACGATTGTTAACCTATGCATCAGTTATATCGTGGTTTCTTAGTTTCTTGACATAGGTGCCACATAGGTTACTTGCATGGGTTATTCTGCAGGTACCCTGGGTCAGATAAGGGTCGGACAACACACAATCTTTATGGAGGATTACCTCTCCGAGGGGATCTGACCAACTGGTTGTTAAGCCCATGAGGGCCCTTATAACTGATTATGATACCTTTGATCTTTAGTAGAGGAGTCTTAGGCCCCTCTTGGGAGATGAATACCTACTTTAGAGAGGGAGGTCCCTTTCAACCACTTTATCCAATTTGTGTGCATATTGGCCTTTTGATTTTATTTTGGTGTGCTCTTTGATTATTAGTTGACCTTAGGATTTTATACCTTTCCTTGAGTTGTCATTATCATGGATAGTGGAGTTCCTTTGGCTCCCTCATTTATTGCTAACTCCCCCATGAAATTCAATCATTTCATGGGGATGAATCCGCCCGCTTTTCATAATGGTATGGAAAATTATGATACTCATTCCATACCTTGGGTCTCTAATCATTTTCCTATTGATATTCCAAACATTCCTTAATCCTTTCCATCCTCTCCCTTGCCTGCTTACATGAATCCTAGTTTTGGATCCGGGGGAATGATGACTCCACTGTCCACATCTTCATTTGATAGGAGTCATGTCCCTCAACCAAATATCACTGTGGGGGGTTGGAACCTCCCATCTTACGGATCCAATCCTAGCCACATTTTTTCAAGAGCCAATACTCAAATGGGTGGTTATTATACTTATTACACCCCATCCATGTATCCTTCATCCGCTATGCTAGTCCCTACGAACACTCTTCCCATGGTGGGTCTCCATATGTCCTCTGGTATTTCATATGGGGGGAATTAGTTTTATGGTACAAACTACCCTTTTCACAAAACCCCCTCACATCGGGGCAACATATATCCTCACTCGACTAATCCTTATCATGCTTTTGTCTCTTCTCAGACATCTGCTTTAGTGATTATGCATGTACAAACCTCTATGGATCAATTAGGCGGAGGATACTACCTTTTCAGAGAGGGAGAGGGTGTAAACCAGGATCCTTCCTGGCCTATAATGTCTCAAAACCAGTATTTCCTAGGTCCTTGGTCTCAAACACCACAATTCACCACCTCCACTAGTCAAGTTCCTGCAAGTCACACTAAAATTCCATCACCAACCTCTGCTAGTCATGTTGGGGATTGGTCGACAACCTCTGCATGCCATGTTGAAGACTCACAACTAACCGCAGCAGGTTAGGCTGGGGGCATAATTCTAGTCTCCATGATTCATACGGACATCACATCCCTAGCCTCTGCTAATGATGCTGAAAGAATGCCACCAACCATTTTGAATAACGTTGGGGGCATCCATACAATTGAGAAACCTATACATGTAAGGTGTAAGCCCAAGTTCCTTTGTAGGATTTTTTAAGGATATCACCTTACTCATTTTTGTCATGCTACTGTTGGGATACCAGAAGCGACGTCCTCACCTAGGGGCCTTTCGGTTTTTGAGTCATCTTTGGTTTCCCAACACTCCATTTCTCCTTTGATTGACATGGAAATCATGTCGATGCAATCATCACCTGAACCCACTCCTATTTTTGAGGGTGGTTCATCTCCTAGCCTTGTTTTCACGCATCCTATTCAACTAATGGTTCAAGAAGTGGTCATACTGATGCAATATCTAGTCAATCCAACTCTTCTTTTGGAGGGTGATGCGTCCTTCAACCATGTCATTCACATTTCTAGTATTGCACTTTATGAGCAAGAGAGATTTTTACTCTCCCCAAGTGCTATCCCTCCAAGTCTTGGAGAGGTTCCCTATAATGATCCTCAAAATTACAAATTAAAAAAAAATTGTTAGGGACATTAACTCTCTTCCTTTACAAATAATAGATTCAAAAGATGTAAGGATAAGTTCAAAGTGCAAACATTATCTCTATTCAACTCTTCCTGGGTTTATGTTTCCTACCTTGTTTATTTTCCCTGAAGTTACTCATGTTACATAGTAGTCATATGTATATCTAGGGGTGGCCTTATTAATCCTAGCCTTTCGAATTCCTTGATATTTTTATCATCAATGGGAAGTGTTAACAATATTCCAAATCAAATCCTTACTCCTTGCAAAATACATTCTAATATAGGTACATCTACATCTATATCTATATATATATATCTATATATATATATATATAATCTCCTAATTATTAACTCTCTTTATATGTTTGTTTACATGCATTTAAATGTATCACATTTTATACTATTAAAGCCTTTCATAAGTTATATTTCTAGGGTATGATTGTTTCAAATGGGGGAATTTCCAAAATCTTGACAAATTTTGTGTTCCTTTTTAGATAGTGTTAATGTATATAGAGCACTACACCATGTCATAAGAAAAAAAAGGTGTCCCATCATGCATATAACTTTTGTGACACCAGTCACAGTCTTACTATAGTTGTGACTTCAAGATTTTAATCTTAATTTGGTCAAAAAGAAAGATCGAACAAGTTTAGTTCCTGGTCCATTTCAATGTTAAACAGGTTGGTCATATGTTGTTGGAGTCCAAGGGTAACATCCCCCTCCACGAGTAGTGTAACGATAACCAAATTATTTTTACCCTCGAACTAAATGAGGCTTAGCCTCAATGGTTAAAATGTAAAGTCTCGACCCATCACCCTCCTTTGCATTAACTCGACACAAGAAACGGAAGGGTGATTGTCAAGGTTGCATTGAACCTCTGTACAGTCATTTAATGGAGGTTTGTGCAGGGTCCCTTCCAAGGCCTGTCATCTAGCCTTCCTGTCCAGTGCAGAGTAGGCCACCTCCCGAAAGTCACATGGCATGATATGGTTTCATTAATTGTCTCCTTACTTTTCTTCTAGAAGGGTGTAATTAGGTTTTGGTCCCTCCTTTCGACTTTGTCACTCTACGTAACCTCTCCACAGATGACTATGAAGAGTCGATATGGCATTTATGTTGTGGAGAAGGCTCGTCCTAGATAAAATCAGAATGGGTAACCGAATGTGAACTGGCTGCCCTCCTCAAAATAGGAAAGAAAACTTCCCTACTGATTTGTCCTAAATCCTTTCCAAA
>ML818732.1:0-13370 GCA_009831015.1 Picea engelmannii | reverse complement strand
TGGTTGAGGTACATGTTGAGTACATGGTTGAGACAAGTAGTTGATGAGTTGGCACATACATGAGGTGTATAGTTGATGATGCTGGTACATATTGATGAGTCATAGTTGATGAGTAGTTGACACATGATTGGTACATACTTGGTACATGTTTAGATGCACGTGTTTATGGTACATGTTGATTACAGGTTATTTGGTACAGGTTGGTGCATGGTTGATGCACTTGTTTATGGTACAGGTTGATTATAGGTTGATGCATGGTTGGTGCATGGTTCAGATTTATTGGTACAGGTTTACAATGGTATATCTCACAGTGACAGGTTGACAATGGTTCCATCATTCTACTTCTACTTCAGGCTGGCAGGACGGGGCAAGGACAAGTGGTTGTAGCCGGAGAACATAGGGGGTTGTAGCCTCCTTCTGGTTGTAGCCAGAGAATTGGGGAGTTGGATCTTCCCTCGGGTTGTATCCTGAGAAACTAGGGGGTTGGATCCTCCTTCTAGTTGTTTCTGGAAAACAAAGGAAGTTGGTGCTTCTAATGAATGTAATTCTTCAAGAAATATAAGAAAAATCATTTTGTGGTTTTCTCTCGATTTGGGTTTCCACGTAAAATAGTAGTGTATTGTGTATGTGTATGTTTGTTTATTTTTTCATTGCTTATTTACTTTGCAATTATTGGATGATAATGCTTCATTGATATAACACTTGTATTATATGGTTAAAATGATTAAATTTCTCTATTACTGATTCACCCCCCCTCTTAGTAATCCAACAATTGGTATTAGAGCAGGTTCATTCAGAAATCAGTTTAACCACTGAATGGTAGATCATGGAGAGTACCAACTCATATAAAAATGGAATACCACAATTTGATGGATAGGAGTATGTTTTTTGGAGCATAAGGATGAGGACATATATACAGGCACATGGATTTCAAGTGTGGAAATCAATTGTAGATGGATACACAGCACTAACAGTTCCACCAACAAATGAAAAAGCAATAAAACTCGGTGAGAATATATCCAAAGCCACAAATGCACTTTTGAATGGTCTCAGTGATACAGTTTTCACCAAAGTTGCACACTGTAAATCCGCTAAAGAGATTTGGGACAAGCTTCAAAATATTTATGAAGGAGATACAAAAGTCAAAGAAGCAAAGCTTGAGACTTACAGAGGCCAGTTCGAACAACTAAAAATGAAGGAAGATGAAGATATCGCAACCTACTTCTTACGAGTCGATGAAACAGTGAATGCAATCATAGGATTGGGAGAAGAAATTGAAGAATCTATAATTGTTCAAAAGATACTAAGATATCTTCCTATGACATTACCCTAAGATATCAGCACTAGAAGAAAGTTTGGTTCTGGACTCAATAAATATAGATGAACTGCATGGAATATTCATAGCATATGAAATGATAACTGGGTAGGAAAATCTATATGTAAAAGAAGCATCATTCAAGGAATCCAAAAGATCAAAGAAAAATAAAAAGGAACAAGAAGAATATAACAACAGCAGTGACACCTCGGAAGATGATGAAGAAGTGGCCAACTTAATCAAAAGACTAAACAAGGGAACCAACAATAGGTATAGAGGTAATCTCCCTTTAATTTGTTTTAATTGTGATGGTATTGGTCATTTTGCTAAGGTTAATCAAAAGGAAAACACACATATAAAGGCAAAAGAACTACAAATAAATTTTTCAAGAAAATATTATACACCAAAGAAGACCTGTCATCATCAGATGAAAATGAAGTCAGTGACAATGAGACAGGAAGAGTTCTATTCATGGCAGTAAAAGACTCTAACAAAGAAGACTCTGAAGAAGAATATGAAGAAGCCGAAGAAGAATGTGAAGAATTCAAAGAAGAAATTGAAGAGGAAGAAGTTGACTATCGAGAAGAATTAATCTGTTCCATAGAAGTTATCAAAAGAGAAAAGAAGAGAAACAAGAAACTACAAGCAGAACTAGACAAGGAAAATGACACTTGAGAACTACAACAAATGATCATAGAATTGAAGGTTCAAATAGAAGAAGATAAAAGAATTGAAGAAGCACTCAAACAACAACTAGAAGAAAAGGACAAGATCATTGGAAACTTGGAAGCAAAGGTTGTCACACTAAGAAAGGATATTCAAAAGAAAAATATGCAGAATAGCTCAAAAGTTCTGGATGACATTATCAACAGTAAAAAATCTCATCTTGACAAGTATGAACTTGGATACAATCAGACAGAAAAGGGATCAAGCTCTAAAAAATAGAGCAAGAAACAAATCCAAAGAGTTATGCAGAAACAATCAAAGAGGATAAGAAGATATACAAGTAAGATTACATGGGCACTCCTCCACCAAGAAGATTCAGATTTCATAACCAACAATAGACAGATAGGCCTAAAGAAGAAGAAGGATTCATAACAACACCTCCTTTCAGAAGATCTTCAACTCCTAGGTATCAAACTATATTTTTTGGTTTATGTTATGCATGTAATAATTTTGGACATAAAGATGTGAATTGCAAAGCTAACAACATGAACAGTAACAACTTTGAGAGCTATACACAAAGGGATTATTCAAGGAGACCTAGTGACACACAAAGAAGAAGTTACAACAGGTTTGAATATTTGAGCACTGAAGTGGAATGTTACAAATGTAACAATTTTGGACACATGGTCAAGGATTGCAGAATGACAGTGCCTCCTAAAGAACCTCAAAAAAATAACAATAGTCACAGACAAGAACCTCAGAAAACATGGATAAGAAAGCAAGATCAATATAACAATGAAGAATGCACAGTCTCTCTACAAGATAAGTAGAAAAAACACGGTCGGTATGTTGAAAGTGGATGTTCAAAACACATGATAGGTGATAAAGACAAATTTCTTACATTACGAAAAGAAAAAAATAGATCAGTCTCCTTCGGAAATGATAATTCATCCAAAATCATTGGAGAAGGCATAGTCCGAATTGGGAACAAGAATGAAAAGGCACAAAATGTTCTACTGGTAGAAGATATGAAACATAATATTCTAAGTGTGAGTCAAATGTGTGACCAAGGTCATAACCTTACTTTTGATTCATAAAATTTTGAGATAATAAAAGAAGGTTCAGGAAAATTGGTTGGTACAACTACAAGAACTTCAAACAACATATATGTGTTAAGTGAAATTGGAAATGAAAATTGTTGTCTAGGAAAGGAAGATGAAAGTTGGCTATGGCATAGAAGAATGGGTTACATGCATTTTGATAACCTTGTCAAAGTCAACAAAAGAGAAGTAGTTAGAGAAAAGCCCCAGATCACGAAACCAACCAACACTTTATGCAAGCATTGACAACAAGGAAAGCAAACAAAGACCAGGTTCAAATCAAAGGAATATTCAATGACAAGACCACTAGAAATTGTGCACACTGATCTAGTTGGACCAACTACAAAAAAGGGCTTAAAAGGTGAAAAATAATTTATGTTATTAGTTGATAATTATACAAGAATGATTGCCATTTTCTTTCCCAAGAACAAGTCATAAGCTTTTGAAAAATTCAAGATCTACAAGGAAATGGTTGAAAATGAGATGGATTCAAGAATCAAATGTTTGAGATTTGATAATGGAGGAGAGTTCACTTCAAAGGAATTTATGGACTATTCTAACAGTCATGGAATAAAAAGGCAATTCTCCATTGCTATGACACCTCAACAGAATGGAGTTGTTGAAAGAAAGAATAGGACAGTACAAGAAATGGCTCAAACAATGATAATGGATTCCAAATTGACAGATATATTTTGGACACAAGTTATGCATACAATAGTTCATATTAAAAACAGAGTAATGCTCAGAAACAACACCAATAAAACTCCCTACGAGCTATGGAAAGGAAGACCATCAAATGTGAAGCACTTCAAAGTTTTTGGAAGTAAATGCTACATCAAAAGAGAATATGGAAGAATAGGAAATTTTGACTCTCGTGTGTACAAAGGAATACATGTTGGTTACTCAAGTACAAGGAAAGCATACAAGTGTTAACATCTAAGATTGAACAAATTTGTGGAAAGCGACAACGTAACAATTGATGAAACAAGCAGACCAGAATCAAAGGAAGAAGAAAACAAATCAATGGAACAAATTTTTGAAGAAGATGAAAAAGAAGTAGAAGATGAAGATGAATATGAAGAGAATCCGATAGAAGTAGAAGAATAAGTTTAGAAAGCATCTACAAAGACACCTAGGAAATGAGTACAGAATAATCATCCTTCGGATCATATTATTGAAAACAAATATGTAGGAGCTGAGACTAGAAGAAAAATCCGTTCACCAGAACAAACACACCTAGCACTCTTATCTACAATTGAACCAAATTGTTTTGAAGAAGCCAACAAGGATGAGTTTTGGAATAAGACCATGGATGAAGAATTGGATCAAATAGAGAAAAATGACACTTGGGTTCCAAGACCAAAGAATAAGAATGTGATTGACACAAAATGAGTTTTTAGGAATAAATTGAATGAAGATGGACAGGCTACAAGGAACAAAGCTAGATTGGTATGTAAAGGATATGCACAGATTGAAGGAATCGACTTTGAAGAGACATTTGCCCCAATTGCTAGAATGGAAGCAATCCCTTTACTTTTAGCTTATGCATGCTCCAAAAATGTTAAAGTATATCAGATGGATGTAAAATTAGTTTTTCTGAATGGGGAACTTGAAGAAGAAGTCTACATTGAACAACCAGAAGGATTTTAGTTGTCAAAGAACACAGAATATGTATGTAAATTAAAGAAGGCCTTGTATGGTCTAAGACAGAATCCTAGAGCATGATACTCCAGACTAGATAATTATTTGCAGTAGGCAGGGTTCAGAAAAGGAAGTGCAGACAACAACCTCTACATCAAGGTAAGTCAAGGTAATAATTTATTAATTGAAGTTTATGTTGATGACATTATTTTTGGTAGTGATGATGACAGGTTAAGCCAGAAAGTTGTAAAAGACATGCAGAATGAATTTGAAATGTCATTACTTGGAGAACTATCCTTTTTTCTGGGACTTCAGATACGTCAAAGCAACCAAGGAATTTTTATTTCTCAAACCAAGTATATCAGAGAAATGCTAAAGAGGTTCGGAATGGAAGATTGCAAACCAGTTATCACTCCCATGCAAACTAGTTGTAAGTTGATAAAAGATGATGATTCGAAGTCTACAGATCAGAGGAAATATAGGTCAATGATTGACAACCTACTATATGTGACAACATCCAGACCAGATGTAATGCAAGCAGTTGGACAGGTGGCATGATTTCAAGTAGCACCAAAGGAATCACATGTATTAGCAGTAAAGAATATTTTCATATATCTCAAAGGAATAGAAGAGTTTGGATTATGGCATCGAAAAGGAAAAGATCTATCACTTATTACCTACACAGATGTAGATTGGGCAAGTTGTATTGATGACCAACGAAGCACCAGTGGAGAAATTTTCTACTTAGGTGAGTGTTTGGTATCATGTCTAAGAAAGAAACAATCATTAGTATCTCTATCTACAATCGAGGCAGAGTATATTGCAACAACAACATGTTGTACACACATTCTTTGGATGAAACAAACTTTGACGGATATACAGGTTGAGTATGATGAGCCTATTCCAATATATTGTGATAATACAAGTGCCATCAGTATCTCAAAAAACCTGGTGATGCACTCCAAGACGAAGCACATTCCAATCAAGTATCACTTTCTATGGGAACAGGTTGCAGAAAATAACATCAGAGTTGAGTATGTGGGCACAAAATAACAAGTGGAAGATATATTTACAAAACCACTTCCATGGGAATCCTTTGAATATCTTTGCCAAAGACTTGGAGTTCTTTATACTCCAAAATGAATTATTTTTGAATTATTTTTGAATACTTATCTTATATGTCTTAGATTTACATGAGGAAGCACCATAAGATGGAAGTTCAATTAGGGGGAGCAACCCTAGATGGAAAGATACCTTTTCAATTAATGAAAAAGGGGGAGAGATTTATTGGATGCAGAGGACAGAGGCATCGTTCTAGGGGGAGCTGATTTATCATATGCAAAGGACAGAGGAAAATTTAATAGATACAAAGGATAGAGGCATGGTTCCAGGGGGATCACGAGTGATATAATTTCAGTATTGCATTAGAGTGTTGTCATCAATGCCAAAGGGGGAGATTGTTGATTAAGGTTGGTTGCCATTGATGTCAACCCTTGAAGAAAGCCCTGCAGCAGAAAGGTTTGGGCAATGGACCCAATATTGTTTTATGTAAATATGACTCATTATTTTCTTGTCATGGTTGATAAGAAGTAAATATGGATGAACTCCAAAGTGGTCCCCTTATGGTGAAATCCCTCACGGGAAGACGCTTTGCGAAGTAAGAGAACCCATGATTAATTGTTGAATAATGAGATGAAGGACAATGAATTTTTTTAAGTAAACTATCCTATATGGATAGTTCTTGTCATTCCATTTCTGTTGGTATGTGGAACATCACATAAATCCTCGCGGTTAGAGAGTTATGGCCATGAGAAGTTGGAGACCCCAGGTTTGGGTAATGGACCCAAGTTTGTTTGATCAATAATGGTATGAGTTATGATATATTTTTAGATAATAATATTCTATATGGATATTAAATTTCATTCCATTTCTGGTAGTATGTGGAACGTCACATAACTCCTCATGGTTTGAGAGTTATGGCTTGACGAAGTTAGAGGACCCTCATATGTCATCTAGAAGCCCCAAAAGGTCAAAGTAGTCAAAGTGGTTTAAGAGATTTTAAAAGGTAAATAATAAAGTGAAGTAATGAGTGTATTGTAATTCAAAGTGACTATAAAATAAAGTATTTCAATAATAAATTTAATGGATAAATTAGAAGTGGGTTAACCCTAAAATAAGGAAGTGGGGCCAAGTGACCTAGAAGATGTTTTTAAGGAAGCTACTTGGAGAGTATAAATAAGAGGCAAGGCTCTCTCATTTTAAACACACTTGAGCATATTGAATATCTATAAGTGTTTGAGGTAACCAAGTATATCTAAGCCGAAATTCTTAGGGAAGGTGAAGAAAAGAAGACCGAAATGCAAGGAAGGATAAATTCTTTTGATGGTGCTTTCTAACATATGTTATTTACAGATCATCTCGCCATTTTCGCTATAATGTTTTTTCTATAATTATCCAGACCGTGAAATTTATATGCCATTGAAAAATTATATCCAATTATATTTGGTAAAATATATATCTTCTGGGTCATTGTATTTTTGGAGTTACACTCTGTGGAAAATAGGGTTTGTGGCTAGTCGTGAAACTAGTCAAAAACATGTGTTTTGGGTAAAAACATCATAACATCTTCATAACAGATCCAAATTCAGTGAAACCAAATGTGTTGGTTAGGGTACAATATTTAGTATGTTGTTTCACAGTTTCATATCAATTCAACAAATATTCTATGCGGGGCACACTCTACAAGGTCTCTCTCTAGAATAATATAGAATTCAACAAGGTATGCCATTTTTGCTATAACTCCTTTTATGAGAGGTTCCAAGTAGTGACACCTAGAGAAATTGCATAAAACACACTGAAAAAAATTGTGTATCAGTTTTAGATCTTTATACACTATAGGTACAAAGTTATGATTACTTCAAGTTAGGGTTATTGACTAATCCAAAACTATGCATGTGAGACTAAAGAAAAGTTTGATGAAAATGCTAGTCTCTTGTTGTTGAAGTTAAGGAAGGTTTGCAGGAATGTGATAATATACACCAGGTCTATTACAGAGATACAAATCAGATTTGGATGATGAAATTGATGAGTGCTTTTGGTTAAGGTACATGTTGAGTACATGGTTGAGACAAGTAGTTGATGAGTTGGCACATACATGAGGTGTATAGTTGATGATGTTGGTATATATTGATGAGTCATATTTAATGAGTAGTTGACACATGATTGGTACATACTTGGTACATGGTTGGACGCACTTGTTTATGGTACATGTTTATTACAGGTTATTTGGTACAGGTTGGTGCATGGTTGATGCACTTGTTTATGGTACAAGTTGAGGTACAGGTTGGTGCATGGTTGATGCACTTGTTTGTGGTACAGGTTGAGGTACAGGTTGATGCATGGTTGATGCATGGTTCAGATTTATTGGTACAGGTTTACAATGGTATATCTCACAGTCACAGGTTGACAGTGGTTCTATCATTCTACTTCTACTTCAGTGTGGAAGGACGGGGCAAGGACAGGGGGTTGTAGCCTCCTTCTGGTTGTAGCCAGAGAATTGGGGAGTTGGAGCTTCCCTCAGGTTGTATCCTGAGAAAATAGGGGCTTGGAGCCTCCTTCCAGTTGCAGCTGGAAAACAAAGGAATTTGGTGCTTCCAATGAATGTAATTTTTCAAGACATATAAAAAAAAGCATTTTGTGGTTTTCTCCCAATTTGGGTTTCCACGTAAAACATTGGTGTACTATGTATATGTATGTTTGTTCATTTGTTCATTGTTTATTTACTCTATAGTTATTGGATGATAATGCTTCATTGATTTAACACTTGGATTATAGGGTTAAAAAGGATTAAATTGCTCTATTACTAATTCACCCCCCCTCTTAGTAATCCAATGGGGACTTAGTTTCTTGGTTTCAAACTGTTCTGACGCATAAGTTTGTAATTCATTCACTTCTATTGATTACATTTTAATAGAACTACTCTTTTCTTGTCCAATTAATATCTTGTAAATATTTTAATTTTTATTCCATGGGTGTATTTGTTATGAATGTTGATGGATTATGCTATTGAATGTGCTAACATTATATATTATCACCATACGCTTGTGTTTCTTGGTTATTGAGGACAAGTTGCAGGTGTATTGCTTTGAGTCAAGTGCTCAACGGTGGACTTAATCGAACATTTGGATGAGGTAGGCCTTTTATCTTGTCTTGCTAGCATATTTGTTTATATCACATACCTGATATTAGAGTTGATTTCTACAGTCATTTCCGTCTATTGTGGTTTACCCCTAGCCATAGAGATATTTTCCCCGTAACATAATTGACGACCATACTGGGTATATAATCTTATTTTTCAATATTTGGAGTGTTTTTCTCCTTAGATTTATCTCGTTTATATTGAGTTTCTTGTCATATGAGTGCTTGATAACCTCTGTTCATTCTGAGTCTAAGTTTCTTAGCCTTCTCCTTAGCTTGGCTATGTTTTGACACATATACATGGGTTTTTTCTTGGCAGTCACTTACATACGCATGATTTCCTTCTGAAAGAGGCATATATACACACTTTTCCCTTGAACAGTTGCGTACATCACCATTTGTTGCTTGGTTTCTGGGTTTGATGGTTGTTGGGTGGGTTTTGATGATTTTTGAGTCTTCTTGGGTCTTTCTTATGACTATTAAGTGACTATGGAATGACAAGAAACCTTTCTTTGGTTGAATTTTTGGGCGATGTATTTCTCATCATTCTTTTTATTTGATTGTCCTTGTATCTTGGGTTAGGTGTTTTGCTTCTTGATATCCTAATTGGTTTGTCTTTGCTTACACATAGTAGAGTTTTTATATCAAGTTGTTGTTCAGTCCTTGCATTTTTATTATCTTATATTGAAAATACAAAAATATTAGGCATTTTACATTGTTGGAATTTTGATCTTTTGAGTCCTTATCATGGATCTTAGTACATGTAAAGAAAGATTTCATTTTATTTGGAATTGCAGAACTAAATTAAGAATTGCATTTTGAAAAGAATATCATTTATTGGGAATTGAATTTGGGACTTTACATTGTATTCATATTCATTTATTTTACTTGTTGAGTCATAACATCACTAGTTTCACGAGCGCACCATTTTGAGTAAGAAATGCCACTAAAAGTAATTATATAATTTAAAATTGATTAGTAACGATTTAAATTTTTCTAGGGTGCACAAACTAGCTTAGGATTTAGAGCCTTGGAATATGATTTTGTGAGTAAGCTTCTCCAAGGCTATTAAATCAACATATGTGTCTGATTAAGGGAGTGGATAAATCCATTGTATAATCGATAATATCAGGAGGCTTCGCTTACACCAGAGTTAAGCACGAGGTTGCGTGAGGTTGGATGAAGGGATATCCCCCTGATACCTTCTTAGTGTCAGATATATTTATGGGGATCTATTACCTATATGGGGATCTTGCTAGCACCCTTACCTCTATGAGAGGTGGTGCTTTCAAGGTTTCAAGATTTGTTACCTTGCCCATATGGTGGACCTGACTTACGATTGTTAACCTATGCATCAGTTATATCGTGGTTTCTTAGTTTCTTGACATAGGTGCCACATAGGTTACTTGCATGGGTTATTCTGCAGGTACCCTGGGTCAGATAAGGGTCGGACAACACACAATCTTTATGGAGGATTACCTCTCCGAGGGGATCTGACCAACTGGTTGTTAAGCCCATGAGGGCCCTTATAACTGATTATGATACCTTTGATCTTTAGTAGAGGAGTCTTAGGCCCCTCTTGGGAGATGAATACCTACTTTAGAGAGGGAGGTCCCTTTCAACCACTTTATCCAATTTGTGTGCATATTGGCCTTTTGATTTTATTTTGGTGTGCTCTTTGATTATTAGTTGACCTTAGGATTTTATACCTTTCCTTGAGTTGTCATTATCATGGATAGTGGAGTTCCTTTGGCTCCCTCATTTATTGCTAACTCCCCCATGAAATTCAATCATTTCATGGGGATGAATCCGCCCGCTTTTCATAATGGTATGGAAAATTATGATACTCATTCCATACCTTGGGTCTCTAATCATTTTCCTATTGATATTCCAAACATTCCTTAATCCTTTCCATCCTCTCCCTTGCCTGCTTACATGAATCCTAGTTTTGGATCCGGGGGAATGATGACTCCACTGTCCACATCTTCATTTGATAGGAGTCATGTCCCTCAACCAAATATCACTGTGGGGGGTTGGAACCTCCCATCTTACGGATCCAATCCTAGCCACATTTTTTCAAGAGCCAATACTCAAATGGGTGGTTATTATACTTATTACACCCCATCCATGTATCCTTCATCCGCTATGCTAGTCCCTACGAACACTCTTCCCATGGTGGGTCTCCATATGTCCTCTGGTATTTCATATGGGGGGAATTAGTTTTATGGTACAAACTACCCTTTTCACAAAACCCCCTCACATCGGGGCAACATATATCCTCACTCGACTAATCCTTATCATGCTTTTGTCTCTTCTCAGACATCTGCTTTAGTGATTATGCATGTACAAACCTCTATGGATCAATTAGGCGGAGGATACTACCTTTTCAGAGAGGGAGAGGGTGTAAACCAGGATCCTTCCTGGCCTATAATGTCTCAAAACCAGTATTTCCTAGGTCCTTGGTCTCAAACACCACAATTCACCACCTCCACTAGTCAAGTTCCTGCAAGTCACACTAAAATTCCATCACCAACCTCTGCTAGTCATGTTGGGGATTGGTCGACAACCTCTGCATGCCATGTTGAAGACTCACAACTAACCGCAGCAGGTTAGGCTGGGGGCATAATTCTAGTCTCCATGATTCATACGGACATCACATCCCTAGCCTCTGCTAATGATGCTGAAAGAATGCCACCAACCATTTTGAATAACGTTGGGGGCATCCATACAATTGAGAAACCTATACATGTAAGGTGTAAGCCCAAGTTCCTTTGTAGGATTTTTTAAGGATATCACCTTACTCATTTTTGTCATGCTACTGTTGGGATACCAGAAGCGACGTCCTCACCTAGGGGCCTTTCGGTTTTTGAGTCATCTTTGGTTTCCCAACACTCCATTTCTCCTTTGATTGACATGGAAATCATGTCGATGCAATCATCACCTGAACCCACTCCTATTTTTGAGGGTGGTTCATCTCCTAGCCTTGTTTTCACGCATCCTATTCAACTAATGGTTCAAGAAGTGGTCATACTGATGCAATATCTAGTCAATCCAACTCTTCTTTTGGAGGGTGATGCGTCCTTCAACCATGTCATTCACATTTCTAGTATTGCACTTTATGAGCAAGAGAGATTTTTACTCTCCCCAAGTGCTATCCCTCCAAGTCTTGGAGAGGTTCCCTATAATGATCCTCAAAATTACAAATTAAAAAAAAATTGTTAGGGACATTAACTCTCTTCCTTTACAAATAATAGATTCAAAAGATGTAAGGATAAGTTCAAAGTGCAAACATTATCTCTATTCAACTCTTCCTGGGTTTATGTTTCCTACCTTGTTTATTTTCCCTGAAGTTACTCATGTTACATAGTAGTCATATGTATATCTAGGGGTGGCCTTATTAATCCTAGCCTTTCGAATTCCTTGATATTTTTATCATCAATGGGAAGTGTTAACAATATTCCAAATCAAATCCTTACTCCTTGCAAAATACATTCTAATATAGGTACATCTACATCTATATCTATATATATATATCTATATATATATATATATAATCTCCTAATTATTAACTCTCTTTATATGTTTGTTTACATGCATTTAAATGTATCACATTTTATACTATTAAAGCCTTTCATAAGTTATATTTCTAGGGTATGATTGTTTCAAATGGGGGAATTTCCAAAATCTTGACAAATTTTGTGTTCCTTTTTAGATAGTGTTAATGTATATAGAGCACTACACCATGTCATAAGAAAAAAAAGGTGTCCCATCATGCATATAACTTTTGTGACACCAGTCACAGTCTTACTATAGTTGTGACTTCAAGATTTTAATCTTAATTTGGTCAAAAAGAAAGATCGAACAAGTTTAGTTCCTGGTCCATTTCAATGTTAAACAGGTTGGTCATATGTTGTTGGAGTCCAAGGGTAACATCCCCCTCCACGAGTAGTGTAACGATAACCAAATTATTTTTACCCTCGAACTAAATGAGGCTTAGCCTCAATGGTTAAAATGTAAAGTCTCGACCCATCACCCTCCTTTGCATTAACTCGACACAAGAAACGGAAGGGTGATTGTCAAGGTTGCATTGAACCTCTGTACAGTCATTTAATGGAGGTTTGTGCAGGGTCCCTTCCAAGGCCTGTCATCTAGCCTTCCTGTCCAGTGCAGAGTAGGCCACCTCCCGAAAGTCACATGGCATGATATGGTTTCATTAATTGTCTCCTTACTTTTCTTCTAGAAGGGTGTAATTAGGTTTTGGTCCCTCCTTTCGACTTTGTCACTCTACGTAACCTCTCCACAGATGACTATGAAGAGTCGATATGGCATTTATGTTGTGGAGAAGGCTCGTCCTAGATAAAATCAGAATGGGTAACCGAATGTGAACTGGCTGCCCTCCTCAAAATAGGAAAGAAAACTTCCCTACTGATTTGTCCTAAATCCTTTCCAAA
>ML818731.1:57904-76350 GCA_009831015.1 Picea engelmannii | reverse complement strand
GCATATCTTTTGCAAATTTCTGGCTTAACCTGTCATCATCACTACCAAAAATAATATCATCAACATAAACTTCAATTAATAAAATATTACCTTCACTTACCTTGATGTAGAGGTTGTTGTCTGCACTTCCTTTTTTGAACCCTTCCTTCTGCAGATACTTATCCAGTCTAGAGTACCATGCTCTAGGAGCCTGTTTTATACCATACAAGGCCTTCTTTAATTTACACACATAATATGCGTTCTCTGACAACTGAAATCCTTCTCGTTATTCAATGTAGATTTCTTCTTCAAGTTCCTCATTTAGAAAAGATGATTTTATGTCCATCTGATATACTTTAACATGTTTGGAGAATGCATAGGCTAAAAGAAACTGGATTGCTTCCATTCTGGCAATTGGGGCAAATGTCTCTTCAAAGTCGATTCCTTCAAACTGTGCATATCCTTTACATACCAATCTAGCTGTGTTCCTTGTAACTTGTCCATCTTAATTTAATTTATTCCTGAAAACCCATTTTGTGTCGATCACATTCTTATTCTTTGGTCTTGGAACCAGTTCCCAAGTGTCATTTTTCTCTATTTGATCTAATTCTTCATTCATGGCCTTATTCCAAAATTCATCCTTGTTTGCTTCTTCAAAACAGTTTGGTTCAATTATAGATATGAGTGCTAGGTGTGTTTGTTCCAGTGAACTGATTTTTCTTCTAGTCTCAACTCCTGCATCTTTGTTTCCAATAATCTAATCTGAAGGATGATTCTTATGTACTCGTTTTCTAGGTGTCTTTGGAGATGCTTGTTGAACTTGCTCTTCTGTTTCTGTCAGATTCTCTTCATCTTCCTCTTCTACTTCATCTTCTGCTTCTTCTTCTTCAAAAAGTTGTTCCATTTATTTGTTTTCTTCTTCCTTTGATTATGGTCTGCATGTTTCATCAATTGTTACGTTGATGCCTCCCACAAGTTTGTTCAATCTTAGATTGTAACACTTGTATGATTTCCTTGTACTTGAGTAACCAACAAGTAATCCTTTGTCCACACAAGAGTCAAACTTTCTCATTCTTCCATCTTCTCTTTTGATGTAGCATTTGCTTCCAAAAACTCCGAAGTGATTCACATTTGCTGGTCTTCCTTTCCATAGCTCGTAGGGAGTTTTATCAGTGTTGTTTTTGAGCATTAATCTATTTTGAATGTGAACTATTGTATGCACTTCATGTGTCCAAAATATATCTGTCAATTTGGAATCCATTAGCATTGTTTGATCAATTTCCTGTACAATCCTATTCTTTCTTTCAACAACTCCATTCTATTGAGGTGTCCTAGCAATGGAGAATTGTCTTTTTATTCCATGACTGTTGCAGTAGTCCATAAATTCCTTTGAAGTGAAATCTCCTCCAGTATCACATCTCAAGCATTTGATTCTTGAATCCATCTCATTTTCAACCATTTCATTGTAGATCTTGAAGTTTTCAAAATATTTTGACTTGTTCTTGAGAAAGCAAATTACAGTCATTCTTGTATAATCATCAACTAATAACATAAAGTATCTATCACCTTTTAATCCCTTTGTTGTAGTTGTTCCAACTAGATCAGTATGCACAATTTCCAGTGGTCTTGTTTTTGAATATTCCTTTGATTTGAACCTGGTCTTTGTTTTCTTTCCTTGTTGACAATGCTTGCATAAAGTGTTGGTTGGTTTCATGATCTGGGGAGTTTCTATGACTGCTTCTCTTTTGTTGACTTTGACAAGGTTATCAAAATGCATGTGACCCATTCTTCTATGCCATATCCAACTTTCATCTTCCTTTCCTAGACAACACTTTTCATTTCCAATTTCACTTAACACATATATGTTGTTTGAAGTTCTTGCAGTGGTACTAACCAATTTCCCTGAACCTTCTCTTCTTATCTCACACTTTTGTGAATCGAAAGTAACTTTATGACCTTGGTCACACATTTGACTCACACTTAGAAGATTATGTTTCATATCTTCTACCAATAGAACATTTTGTGCCTTTTTATACTTGTTCCCTATTCCGATTGTGCCTTCTCCAATGATTTTGGCTGAATTATCATTTCCGAAGGAGACTGATCCATTTCTTTCCTTTCGTAATGTAATAAATTTGTCTCTATCAGCTATCATGTGTTTTGAACACCCACTGTCAACATACCAACCATGTTTCTTCTACTTACCTTGTAGAGCTACTGTGCATTATTCATTTCTATACTGATCTTGCTTTCTTATCCATGTCGTTTTATGAGGTTCTTGCCTGTGACTATTGTTATTCTATTGAGGTTCTTTAGAAGGGGTTGTCATTTTGCAATTTTGTCCACGTGTCCAAAATTGTTACATTTGTAACATTCCACTTCAGTTCTCAAAGATTCAAACCTGTTGTAACTTCTTCTTTGTGTTTAATTAGATCTTCTTGAGTAACCCCTTTATGTATGACTCTCAAAGTTGTTATTGTTCCTGTTGTTAGATCTACAATTCACAACTTTATGTCCAAAGTTATTACATGCATAACATAAACCAAAAAATATGGTTTGATACCTGGGAGTTCAAGATCTTCTGAAATAAGGTGCTCTTATGAATCCTTCTTCTTCTTGAGGCCTATATGTCTGTTGTTTATTCTGAAATCTAAACCTTCTCGGTGGAGGAGTGTCCCTGTAATCTTCCTTGTACATCTTCCTATCCCCTTTGATTGTTTCTTCATAGCTTTTTGGATTTGTTTCTTACTCTGTTGTTTTGGAGATTGATCTCTTTTCTTTCTGATTGTATCCAAGTCCAGACTTGTCAAGATCAAATTTTTGACTGCTGATAATGTCATCCAGAACTTTTGAGCTATTCTACATATTTTTCTTTTGAATATCCTTTCTTAGTGTGACAATCTTTGATTCCAAGTTTCTGATCATCTTGTCCTTTTCTTCCAGTTGTTCTTTGAGTGTTTCTTCAATTCTTTTATGTTCTTCTATTTGAACCTTCAATCTTGTGATCATTTGTTCTAGTTCTCTAATGTCTTTTTTCTTGTCTAGTTATGCTTGTAGTTTCTTGTTTTTCTTCTTTTCTCTTCTGATAACTTCTATGGCACACATTAATTCTTCTCGATAGTCAACTTCTACCTCTTCAATTTCATCTTCGAATTCTTCATATCCTTCTTCGGCTTCTTCATATTCTTCTTCGGAGTCTTATTTGTCAGAATCTTTTACTGCCATGAATAGAACTCTTCCTGTCTCACTATCACTGATTTCATCTTCATCTGATGATGAGATGTCTTCTTTGATGCATAATATTTTCTTGAAATCTTTCTTTGTAGTTCTTTTTCCTTTATATGTTTGTTTGCCTTTTGAGTAACCTTCATAATTTCTCTTTTTCTTATGAGGACATTTGTTAGCAAAATGACCAATACCATCACAATTAAAAAACATTAAAGGAAGCTTACCTCTATACCTACCATTGGTTCTCTTGTTCATTATTTTGATGAAGTTGGCCACTTCTTCATCATCATATTGACATTGAAAGAAGCATGGAAAAATGACTAAAAACACTGTTGAAAAAAAAAATTAAATAGATGAAAAAATAAGCATTTAAAAAAAAAGTGGAAACATTATGTATCAGAAAAATTAAAATATCAAAAAACCACCTAAAAAGGGAGGGGGGTGCTATTGGTAGCACTATTTTTAAAAACGAGGTAAAAAACTTGACCCCCAAAAAACTGAGAACTCTGTAGAGCTTGCGTTAAGTTAGTAACTATGTTAACAAAGAATGGCAAAAAGAAGGGCTTGGAAAAAAATGCATTGCAAATGAAGGAGCCACACACCCTCTACAAAGGCACCCATGAATGAGATAATATGATCCCTTGTATGTCTTGAAACTCAATGAACTATGAAGTCTAAACTCCTTCCATCTCATCATCCATTACATAACCTTGAAAGGCCATCCTTGGGAGCATCCCCTACTTGAGGGCTTTGGTTTACCCAATAGGAATCCTATGACACCCCTCCCATACTTAAACTTGGTCAATTGTATAGGTTTTTAGGCATTTGTTTAATTTGATGATGTAGTTTTGATGCACATGTTTAGGTGCCTTTCTTATTAGATGTGGTTTACACTTTTCATAATATCTTTGACTTTATATATTTGGAGGGAATACCCTTTTGTTTTGCAAGACATTGTTGGTGGACAGTTTTGGAGGAGAAAACCTAGCTTGGGCTTCCATGGGGCTTGAATCCCATGGGTTGGATGCCAAGGGCCCGCATGTCGTATGGCAGAGACATGCCTTTGGAGGTATAGAAGACATCATGGATGACATGACCTATCCCTTACATGCCAAATGTTTTTCCTAGGAGAGGCAAAATGTCACTTATGGAGGCTTGACGTCACCTACAGGGCTAGGGTTTGGTGGTGAGGATGTTTTTTTATGACATGTGGCACATTTTGAAGGAAGGAGGCTTGAAGACCATCAAGAGAGGACTGGGATGAGTGACAAATGTCCTTTGGAGGCCTAGCCATGCATATACTACACCAACAACTTCTTCAAAGTGCCAAAATGTCCCCTAAAGGGGTGATGTCACCTTATTCTACAATTTTTTTTTATGTAAAAGTGAATTTTAATATGAATTGTTGTTTTGAACCAAGGGGGGCATATATATGGATAAATGTATATGATATGACCCTAGGGGGGGGGGGGACATATATGGGCTTAAATGTACATGTAATGTGTAAATACATATGTAATAGGGCCGACCTAGTGATAAAGGGGCCTCATGTGCAAGTGTGAATAGCTATGTATAAGAGATCATGTATCATTACTGGGAGGTGAATTTGGAAGTATGAAAGGTAATTGGTTATTTGGAGGGGGTTCCCTTGTTCTTTAAGAAGTTATTGTGTAACTTATCTATATTGGAGTTTTTCTCCACGTTGACATTTTGTACATGGTGTGTGCTTATGTTATTTTATGAGATTTTAAGCATTTTGGCATAACCCCTCCAAATAACCAATTACCTTTCATACTTCCAAATTCACCTCCCAATAATGAATACATGGTCTCTTATATATTGTAATATTCCAGATACAAAAAAGTATGTAGAACATAAATAAATAGCTAGAAATGAAAGATGAACAACAATATAACCAGAACAACACCACAATAATACCAAATGGATCCCAGAATAACACCAGAAAGAGCACTTTGATTACTGAGAGAAATGTTCACTTGCCTCTTTGAGGGGGAAACCTCTATCATATAAGAGCTCTATTACAATAATATCCAAGACAAAAGTTCTCATACCCTCGAATCTTATTTATACTAAATATGTCTATCAAAAGAACCATCTAGAGGAAGATCCTTCTAGAAGTGGAAGCTTCTTTTAGGTCTTCTTAGATTGGACTTATTCTTCCTTATTTCTATGCCTTATTAATATTGACCTTTATTACAAGGAAATATATTATTCTACCTATGTGAGGGGTTAGGTACCTAACATTCCCTCCCCCTTAAAAACAACCTTGTCCTCAAGGCTTGAGATGGGGAAATTGCTACAGAATGGTAGTTGGTTCCCAAGTGGCATCTGTTGGAGTTGTATCTTTCCACTGGACTAACATTTCCTTGATGGTTTGTTGATGTAGACGAAGCTCACGCTGGTCTGAAACTACTTGTGTTTGTAGCCAAATGTAGCCTTCTTCGTCCAACTCGGGAAGGGTGGTTTGGGTTTGGCACTTAGTTCCAATCACCTTCTTTAAGCAGGAAACATGAAAAACGGGATGGAGCTTAGAATGACTGGGAAAATATAACTGATAGAACACCTATCCCACACACTTGAGAACCATATAAGGACCATAAAATTTGGGCTCCAGTTTCTGACAATGGTCATCCTTGAGGGAATGTTTCGTGTAAGGTTGCAGTCAAAGAAACACTTGATCCTCATATGAAAATTGACATTCAGAGCGACCTTGATCTTCTTGTTTCTTCATTTGATTATGGGCCATGACCAAATTCTCTTTGAGGGTATAGAGAATAGCCTCTCAAACTATAAGCATTTAGTCAACTACCTGGACCTTCAAGACAACTTGAAAATATGAGAGAACTGAAGGTGGATTTTTTCCATTTACCGCTTCAAAAGGATTCATGCGAGTAGTTGTATGGTACAAAGTGTTGTGCCACCATTCAGCTAGTGGTAACCATTGATCCCGTTGATTCTGCCTTTCCAATGCAAAACACCTCAACTATGTTTTCAAACATTTTTTGACAACTTAAGTTTGACCATCAGTCTAGGGATGATAAGTTGTGTTGAGATGCAATTGTGTGCCTTGTAGCTTGAAAAGTTCTTGCCAAAAATTGGTTGTGAAAATTGGGTCGCGATCAGAAACAATAGAATGTGGCATGCCATGAAGCTTGAAGACCTGATCCATGAAAAGTTGAGCCATCGTGGATGTTGTAAATGGGTGTTGAAGAGCATGGTAATGAGCATACCTAGAAAGACAATCAACTACCACCATAATGACTGATTTATTTTCTGATTTAGGTAATCCTACAATAAAATCCATAGAGATATCCCGTCAAATAGCAGGTGGAATCAAAAGTGGTTGTAGCGTGCCCGAAGATTTGACTATTTCTCCCTTGTTGTGTTAACACACATCACATTTAGCCACAAAATTATGAACATCATGTTTCATACCATCCCAGAAAAAAGAACGTTTGACTCGGTCATAGGTTTTGGTAAACCCGGAGTACCCAATTGTGGATGTAGCATGAAGCTCATAAAGTACCATGGATTTAAATTTTGATTGTTTACTAACTTTGTATCGAAGCTCCTCATTGAGCCAAGAGTACCCTAGGGAAACTAGAGAATTGGATTGCAATTATTGTATCAAATGTGAATTTTTGGGATCATGTAGCCATTCCTGGTGAACATCTTTAAGCCAATCTGGTACAATGAAGGCGAGAGAAAAAAGGGACCCTTCATCTTCATATTTTTGGGAAAGTGCATCAACAACCACATTGTATTTTTCTTTCTTGTAAATGATCTCATAATCATATCCAAAGAGCTTAGTCACCCATTTTTGTTTCTCAGGGGAGGAAAGGCAGTGTTTCGTAAGATACTTGAGGCTTTTATGATCTATCTTAATTTGGAAGCGTTTCCCCAATAGTTAAGGGCACCAAATATCCACGACATGAAGAATGGCCAACATTTCCTTTTCATAGATTGATTTGCCCAAATTTCTCTCGAACAATTGTTTGCTAGTAAAGGCCAAAGGTCGAGCCTCTTGCATAAGGACAGTTCCAATTCCTTTCCCAGAAGTATCAGATTCCAGGACAAAGTTCTTTGTGAAATCAGGAAGGGCCAATACTAGAGTGGTGCACATGGCCATCTTAAAGGTTTTAAAAGCCTGAGAAGTTGTTGGAGTCCCAGTGAAAGAATTCTTTTTAAGGAGTAGAGTGAGAGGTGCCGCAATCTTTCCATAATTCTTAACAAACTTGTGATAATAACCTACTAAACCTAGAAATACCCGCAAGATTTTGAGAGTCTTTGGGTGAGACCAATGTTGCATAGCTTCAATATTTTTAGGATCCACCCTAAAGTCGACCTTTCCCACAAGATGACCCAAGTACTTGACTTTCGAGGCACCAAAAGCACATTTAGATATTTTAAGGAAACGTTGGTGATGAGAGAGTAGATGGATAACTTGATCCACATGAGCAAGATGGTATGTCCATGTTTTTCCATAGATGAGGATATCATCAAATAAAACTAAGACAAAATGACGGAGAAAAGGATGGAAGACATTATTCATGAGGCTTTGGAAAGTGGAGGGAGAATTACATAAGCCAAAGGGCATGACCAAAAACTAATAGTAGCCCTCATGAGTTCTAAAGGAAGTCTTATGAATGTCTGCCTCTTTCATATGGATCTCATGGTAGCCCGAATGAAGATCAAGTTTAGTAAAGAACTGGGCACCACTCAATTCATCCAAGAGGTCATCAATGATAGGAATGGGAAATTTGTCTTTAATGGTGAGTTTGTTGAGGGTGTGGAAGTCAGTACACATGCACCAATAACCTTCTTTCTTAAGGACCATGACCATAGGAGAAGATTAGGGGCTTGTACTAGTGCGGATAACACCTTCGTTGAGTAGTTCTTGAACCATTTTCTAAATTTCATTTTTTTGGGAAAAGGGGTGATGATAGGGATGGATATTGATAGGGATGGATATTGGGAGGAAGGCTTCCTGGGACAAGGAGAATGGAATGATCATGAAAACCACGGGAAGGAGGGACTCCCTAGGGAGTGGAAAAAACCACTTGATGTTTAGAGAGAATGGATTGGAGTTCATGCGGCACAGAGGGTGTCTCAGTGGCTTGTATGGCATGGAGTTGGGAAATAATTCCAGAATGACCTTTTTTGAGCAATTTTTCCATGCGATGGGAACTAATGATATCCAGGGAACCGACGATGACGCCTTGGAACTTATATTTTTGGCCCTCCTAGTCGAATTGCATGGTTAATTACTTAAAATCCATGATAATGGAACCCAAATTCCTTAGCCATTCTACACCCAACACAATGTCACAACCACCCTTGTCGATAACAAACACATGATATTTCAGATGGTAATCACCAATTTGGAGGCACACATTTTAACAACGCCCTCCACATTTCATGGACCCACCATTGGCAATCATGATTTGGAAATTATTGATTGCATGGATATATCAATTAGTTTCTTGGGAAATGCAACGATGAATAAAATTATGGGTTCTTCCACTATAAAAAAAAAATGATAAACTTCCTATGCTTGATGTAACCAATTATCTTGAGGGTTTGGGGTTCAGACAAGCTAGTGAGAGAATTTAAGGAAATGACTGGTTCTACTTTGGGAGGGTCTGAGGGAGGGGTTATGTCAGTGGGTTCAAGTGACAAAGACACAAGGGGAGCCTCAACATCCTCTTTTGAAACATCCTCCGATAAGGCCATAAAACTATTTTGTTCCTTACACTTGTGTCCCAGAAAATATTTATTATCACAATTATAACAAAGGCCTTTGAGTTGGTGTTCAACCATTTCGGCCCTGGTCAATTTCTGGATCTTTAGTGGAGTAGAAGGAGGAGTGGGATTTACTAGTTTAGTGCAAGGAATAAAGTAGGGTTTGTGGTTTTGAGAAGAGACAACCTATTGTGCTTCCTTAGCTCTTTTAGTAGCGTCTACCCAACTCTGAGGGAAAGCCATGAGGACATGAGCATGAATCTCATCCTTGAGGCCACTGATAAAAAATTCTCGGAAAAAATCATCAGACATGCCCTCTGTACGAAAATCCAGTCACTCAAAAGAAGCTATAAATTGTTTCACTGTGCCAGATTGTTTCAACTTTGTCAAACAACCTAAATGGTTGGTGTCAATGTCAAAGTGTTCATAAAGATCTACCAAAAAGTGTGTCCAAGCCACATACCCTTGACGGGCATTTTTTCTCCATTGCCAATGTTCTTGATCTAGATGGAGAACACCATAACAGAGTTTGGCCAACTCATCCATAATGCCATACAAAGAGAAATAATGTTCCATTTAAGTTACCCATCCAGTGGGATTTGATCCATCAAATTTGGTCACATCCACATGTGGAAGGCGTAGGTCACGCTGAAAGTGATGGGGCTGAAAATTATGGGAATGAGAGGAATTTTCACCTTCGATATGCAAAGGTGGGTCAGATAAGGGAAGATCTGCAAGGATATGCAACTTGGTGTAGATCGTCATAGCGACAAATTCAAGATGGGTAGTAATGTCTTGTTTGAGCTCCGTGATTGAGGCAATGATGGAGGAATGCATCTTTTGATTGATGGTGGCAATATTGGCACTGAGATGCTGCACTTATTGTTGGGTTTCTTTGAAATTAGAGTGCAAGGTAGTGAAGCAAGCTTCCAAGTCTTGGCTACGAGTATGGGCCATGATGACAAAGGAACACAAAAAGGGGTAGGTGGGACCACACAGAAAATGGATTATGGGTGAAGTGTATCACAACAATCAGGGAAACAAGTTGAATCTAATGGGTTAAAGCCCAAATAAGGGTGTTGAAAGGAGTTTGGGTCCACAAAAAAAATTGTTGAAAAATGATAGGTATGACAGTGATAAGTGCGAAGAGAGAAATCCAACGGAATAGGTCTCAAATAATGGTGCCAACAGGATCCATAATTTTTTTTTTTTTTTTTTTTTCTCCTGTGGAGTTATACTCTGATCTGAAGAATACTGCAGTGATGAAATTCCCAAATGCTTAACAAGAAGAAATGTGTAGTAATTTTTCAACTCGAATGCAGGAGACACAATTGCGTCGCAATAGATCTTGTCTATTCTATTTTTATTTCCTTCCCAAGGGTTAGGTATTCAAGGGTTTTCCATGTGATATAACTCTCTGATATATGTGCGGGGTCCAACAATAGTACTCGGCCCAATATCTTAGGGCACCAAATAAGGAGGCTAGACCATGCCCTTAGTCGTACTACTCGACTGCCCAGGTAATAGAGAGTATCTTCCTGAGTGTTGTTCTCGGTGGAACTATAGTAGTCGGGAGGTCGATCGGTTTATCTATGGAGGGCTTCAAGAGATCTAGGCCGATCCGTATACAGGTGTTGTCTGATGCGCTACCACTCGAAGGGGTACCAACAAGGGTTACAAGGGTGGCCAACATATGTGTGCTTAAGTACCACTTGTATTTCCTGTGTGTATGAATCCCCGAGCATGGGTTTATGCACGTAACGATAGACCTTTGTAGCTTAAATATGTCAGAATATGTCTCTACCCTGAAAAAACATTAACCCACAATTTTCTGCCGAGGAAGGTTCTCTGACACCACTTGTAATATTCCAAATATAAAAAGTATGTCAAACAAAAATAAATACCTAGAAATGGCAGATGAACAACAATATAACCAGAACAACACCACAATAATACCAAATGGATACCAGAATAACACCATAAAGACAACTTTGATTTCTGAGAGCAATGTTCACTTGCCTCTTCGAGGGGGAAACCTCCAGTAGAGAAGAGCTCTATTACAATAATATCCAAGAGAAAAGTTCTCATGCCTTCGACTCCTCTTTATACTAAATATGTCTATCAAAAGAATCATCTAGAGGAAGATCCTTATAGAAGAAGAATCTTCTATTAGGTCTTCTTAGATTGGAGTTATTCTTCCTTATTGTTAGGCCTTATTAATATTGACCTTTATTACATGGAAATATATTATTCTACCTACATGAGGGGTTAGGTCCCTAACATATATAGCTATTCACACTTGCACATGAGGCTCGTTTATCACTAGGCCGACCCACCCTATTACATATGTATTTACACATTACATGTACATTTAGGCCCATATATGCCCCTCCTTGGGGTCATATCATATACATTTAACCATATATATGCCCCCCTTAGGTCATAACAATTGTTTAATATTATTTTTTTTCAAGGGGTAAGATAAGGGTTGTGGACCCCTTATCTTATGTTTTACCCTTGCTAAGTGGACAAATTATTTGTTAGACATTTTGTATAAATAAAGATCATGAAATTGCATTTTGAAACATCACTCTCCCATTGTTAAGAGCTAAGGACTGAAATTATCGCTACCTTGAAGGTTTTTGTTCCCTTTTGATATGGTATGATGCCTTCTTTGGTTGTGGACTTGATGATGATGATGCACTAGCTCTTGGAGGTCATTTCTAGCTATTTGTGGTGGCTTATATTGGAATACTATGGTTTATCTTGTGTTATTTGTATTGGTAAGAAATTTTACTTATTGCTATCATTTCTAATTCAAGATCAAGGTTTATTTTTCTAAGGATATGTAGGAATTATAAGTGCATACACCCCTACTTTAGCTCCACCATAATTTTAAGCATAGAATTGTTGTTTGCAAGGGTTTTCTAAAGAAGTATAAGGATATACACCCCTTAGTTTTAAACCCTAGCTAGGTTACTTGCCTTGGGAAATAAGAAAATTTATACCCCCAAGGAGGTAGTAGCTCTAGATCTTTACTTTTGACCCCATCAACCCATAATCAAAGGCACTAGTCATTGCATTGGAGAAATAAATCAGTGAAACTTGAAGTTTTGAAGTTCTCTCACTTGGAAATGGATCCTTGAGCCCTAGGATATCTTTCCTGATTCAAGCATCCTCTTTCACCCACTAAAACTTTATGTTGCAAGAAAACCAACCTAAATTCATTAGGGATTCATAAATCTAAGTATCTAACCCTAGATAACTCCTAAACTAACCCTAGAGATTGGTTATAACTTTTCCCTAACAAACTACTAACATAGGCACACCTCTTGGGATAGTTTGAAGTGATTTTCATTGGCTGAATTTTCTGTTATAAATATTGGTTTCCTACAGACATAAGGCTGATAAATATCACTGCAATAATATTTTTTTGGAAACCTTGCTTTTATGCTAAAAGTCTTTCTCTTTCATTCTTGATTTCAACTAGTCTTTACTAGCTTGTCTCTTGCTTACTTAACTAGTCTTTTAGCACTTATTTTTCAACTCTTATTATATTTTATATGCTGATATATATCACTGATTGTTTATGAAATTAGGGAAAACAATCTTAACTTTATTTTCCACCTAACATATTGCATTGTATACATGGTTTTCATTGTGTCTCAGGAAGGTATTTTTCTCTCAGAAGGTCACTCAAAACATTAGGAAACCTAAGCCTTTCCCAAGAATTGTTACCAAGTTACCTATAACATCTACAATTGACCTTTAGGGGAACCCATCCATACTTCTCATTTTCCTTCTCAATCCCCCCTAGGGTCACCAAGATTCCCCCCTTGAGGTGACTTCCTCACCCCTAAAGAGATGGGAATACCTGCCTAAGGTGATAGTGGGTAGGTGCTCTCTAAGTTTTCACCAATTGGTGGTTGGGTTGGTCTTTTCACAACCTACAACTTGTGAAATAACATCTTAGCATCGTTTCCAAGGAGGATTTTGAATCCTCTTCCAAACCCTAATGACACTTTGGAAATCTATAAAAGATCCTCTTCCCTAGATTGCCTGGCGAATCCACCCAAGGGAAGATCCATTTGTACCTTTTTTATGAGCCCTTCTTGAAGCTCATTGGGCGACTCCACCTTCACAAGAACCCACTTTTCCCTTATCCCTTTCCATCCTTTGATGAGACTTGAGCTCATTTGGAGACTCCATTGAGGTATTACCCTAAGTTATGGAACCATGACCTCGCAGGAATTACCATGGTAATTCCATAAGGTTTACCCCTCCTTTGATGTTCAGGATATTTCTGGATATCCAAAACATTTCCCAATGGAATGGGGGGTAAACTGCCCTAAATTTAATGGCGATCCCACTCTAGCATTCACCCATGTGATAAATTATATGAAGCATTCTTCAATCATATATGTGCTACATGAGGATGTGCTAATGAAAAAATTTTCATCTTCACTAGAATCAAGTCAAAGGAATTTTCTTTCACACTCATGTAATCCAAAGAGCATCTCTTCTTCTACCAATATCATTTAAGGATTTCTCAAGCAATCGTGGCCAACTGCCTAGAATTTGCAAGATACTTTCCAAGATCTCAAATATGTTCTTTGCATAGAAGGTTTTCTGGTAGATGAGGATGAAGAAAATCTTGAAGAAGACCCTGATGAAGAAGATACACATGAGACATATGATGAAGATGAAGTATCTTCCCTTCCACTTGATGAGGACATTCAAACCTCTTCTTCTCCTGCACATCAAGAAGAGAAAATGATGAGTTATAATCCTTTTGAAAACTTTTATGATTCTTTGTTCCATGAATTTGGAAATGAATAAAATTGCCAAAATGATCTCGATGAAGTTTCTCTTATAGAAGGCTTGAATGAGACAATTTTATCTACTTTCCATTTTGAATAAGATGAAGTTGTCTAGTCTTGTGAAGAAGTAATCAACTCTTATGATATAGGTGAAATCATGGAACAACCCTCAAATATAGTTGACTACCACAATGATGATTTCATACAGGTTGGGAGACGTAAATGGAATGTGCATTGATTCATTATTTATAGATATCCCATTTATGACATTGAGGGTGGATCTCAGGCATAGGGGGTTGAAATGTCATCTTCAGAGGACTGGTCTTCATGAATGTATGATTCATATGTTTGGAAACCTAGTGATGACATGGTTATAGATTTATTCTACCCCTTTCAAATATGACTTATCGTAGCATACTCAGGGTGATATTCCATCATCCCTTGACATGTACCCTTTTGGGGATGCATATTTGTTCTGTGATGATTTTCAACAATTTTGTTCAGATTTTGATAGGCATTAGGTCATGGCCAACCCAAATAGTCCAAGGTCCACACTACCAAAGAGAAGTAATTTCATATTGAGACTTGTGGTGGGGATTCACAGATAAATAAAAAATGTTTCCTAAGTCTAAGGGAGGAGTTTCTCTCTAGACACAAGGTTATCCCTTACCTCTTATTGTCTTCCCCGGGAATCCATGCAGTCTTCTTTCGCTCTCTTGTCTCTTCTCAATATTTAACAAGTGGTGGATATTTGTGTGTGAATGAACATGAATCATCATCTATATTAGATATTCCTCTTCAAATATGGGTTGATTGAGCTTGTGGCTATCACTTAAAGCATGATTCCTTGGATAATCAAAGTTGTGGATATTCTTTCCAACAAGATTTTCTCCCTCCCACCCATCTCTATGAGTTTCATTTCATAATTGATTATATATATATTTATGCTCATGATCATTATGTGCTTGAATTATCTGTGTTTTTTTATATAATCAAGCACATGGGGAGATACTTTGATGAGATGATCAATTGGTTGCACAGGTTGTATGACATCACTTGGCATCACCTATCACTCGATCTTTGGGGCCCCAAGACCCCAGGTAAGTAGGTAGGTCATATTTCTTTCCTTTAATTTTCATATTGATTGTTGATATCAAATTTCATTTTTATCTACTTGCATATTGATTTTATGCTTAGTTTAGAAATTTTTGAAAAAATGCTAAAATTGTCTTTTCTAGATTAGTTTTCATTTGGATTTTGATATATATGGATGAAGGGTGATAAAAACACCCTATATTTTATGGTTTCTTGTTTCAATGTAGGAACACCATGAGATGTTTTGGTTCTCATGCAGTCTACGATGAGCACATGTCCCCAAGTAGGAGCCAGATGTTATCCCCGTTTTGTGGGATAACTAAGGAGATCATGTCTTGAGGCCCTCAGGTTGTAGATATAGAATATCGAGAAACTACATTACCAAAAATTTCCACTTTCACATATAGGAGCCCGCTCTATCACCACCCTCTTATCCATTTTCAACACATCCACCACACCAACTAGCTTATGGAAGGCATATTGGTCTTTCTCCATGCGGTACAAGTCAGGTATTGTGGCAGGTAATCACCCTAATATTTAAGGCATTTAAACATGTTGTATTTAATATTCTTTTGATTATAGAACACATGCTTGGACATTATTCCTTTCACCCCGTTTCACCTTGGTGAGTGTTGGTGCAATTATTTGCATAATATATTACCAAACATAAATTATCAACTGGGATTCATAATTAGTAGAGTTGATGCACTATATGTGCCGATAATAGATAGGTTCCTATGTCTGATGAGTATAGCTCAATCAAGAAACATAACACTATGTTTTCATACTTCAAAGATAACACTCTTCACGCAATTCAAAAATTAGAAAGAAAAAGTCATAAACAAGCATATGATCTAAAGTTCTTGCTTAGGTGATGGACTTGTTCATTGATGGCTCATGAAAGGAAAATATGAACTTTGATTCTATCTCTTAGAGAAACTAAACTAACAACAATTAACATGCTGCATATTCTCAAAATAAAACATCAATCAATTTTAGAAGAAATAATAGGTAGAGGAAGACACTCCATTGTAGGTGCATGTAGGGTGAGAGATGGAATTCTCAAATGGCCCCTTGGCTAACACATGTTACAACTCTCAACAAATTCTGAAAATTAACTCAGATTCATAAATGTAAATAATCAAACTTCAAAGATTGTTAAACCTATCCTATCATGCATATTTCTGACAACAAGCTAAATAAAATTCCTAAAACTATGGTGCACCAGATTTGTTATACCAACAATAACACACTGAACACTGATCACACTTTGCCACTTACATTCAGAATATTTCTAATTCAGATAAGAAATCAAGCTAACAACAAGCATTACATAGGTACAGGACTAAAACAAACATGTACAAGAATAAAAACTAAGCTATATTTTACAACAAGCTTACCACGTTAGAACGGTGGGCCCTTAACGATTCCAACATGGAAGATGGAAAATCTCACAGGATAGTAGGTTCCAAAAATGCACAAGATCAACAACTGTAATTCACATTACTTTCCAACAAAGAGACTTATAGAAAATATATGCTCACAAGCCAATGCATCATCATAACAATACAAAATTCCCTTCCTTCAAGAACCAGTAGTACAACATAAAAATTCCTCCTTTCTCAGTACTCCTTCCTTCATATTTATACAAGGAAAATCAATGGGGATGGATCAAAACAAATCCCCCAACTTAGAATTCGTTCAAACTGTTTGTGCACAAAATCTGGGTTTTTCACCAATATCACAAATTCAGGTTAAGGATCCTTCGATATATCTCTATGCGTTATGAATTTTGAGAAACTATTTATGGGTTTTGTAGCTAGATATAGTTTCTAAACACCCATTGGATGGTTTTGTAAGATATTCTTCCAGCTGTATGAAACTCAAGGCGCAATATGACAGTTTAGAAATATTTGACAATTTATAGGCTGAATCGTTCCCCCTGAGCTAGAGGTCCACATGTGTGAGATATAGAGATTCCAGCTCATGATTCTGAATGGAAACAAATTTCTGGAAAACACCCATGTCTCCATATTTTGAGATTCAGATTCATCAGCCCGGAAATTGAGGTAACAAAACCAGTACCGGAATGTTGGTACTAGAATCCTGTAGGTAGAGTTTTAGTACCGAATTAGCACAATTGTAGCCATGAGTACCAGATTAGCACATAATAGGTGTTGGTGCTATATTAGACACCCAAGAAGTACCAGATCAATGCTTCTTAAGAGTCAAATGATTAGGATCATGCAAAATCAAACATTTAATCGTTTTAACTCAAGAAAACTAAACAAACCATGCTTTAATCATAAGTTACCTCTTATGCACACGAACGAGGTCATTAAGTGTATATATGGAGGTAACGATCAAGTTTATACTCATAACATAGGTAAAATAGGCTCAGATAGGGGGTAATAGAGGTTATTAGAAGTGTCAAAATAGAGACTCAACATTCCCCCATGCTTAAGTCATTGCATGTCCTCATGCAACAATGATCTTCAAAATTTCACAATTGATGATACTCTTCACTCGATCAAGAAATCCCTGAATTTAAGTCTTATCCAATCTATTTTTTTATCAAAGTTAGGAGAAAGGGTTGACTGTGACTCTAATATGATTATAGGAAAGTGGCCAAGAGTTTTCAAAATGACTTTGACTAATAGGCCTCCCTGGATAGATTACCTTTTAAAGTAAAAGTGATATAGAATAGTTTTTAGATCTCATTTGAAGAGAGGAACACATAAGAGAATACATCCCAAGATGATTAACTCGTTTCTTATCTAAGTTTTTAGAGATGAAGCTCTTCTTGTTTAGGTAAGGTGAATTACATATACTGAGGGTCCCACTTCTCATGAAAACCTATTTATTTTAAAGATAGAACCCTAAAGTGGATACTTGAAGGTTCTTAAGAACATCATTCGAGAGATATAAAGGTCATCTCCTCACCTTGATTTGATAATGCTTCAAAATGAGACCCAAGGGTTTTGTTTTAGTTTTAAGTGTGCCACTTTATGTTTTTCAACTCCCTTTACCTGGCAGAGCCCCACTTCCAGCAAGCCTGTTTAGTACCCTGACAGGTTTACCTTAGTACCATACAAGCATGGCCCTGCTGCCAACAGACTTGTTCAATACCCCAGTGGGTTTACTTGTACTTCCTGATACTTCCTTTTTATTATTTTACTCAAAAGATTTAGAATTATGTATACAACTCATTGTCAGTTTTAGAGTATAAGGAAGGCAAGTGGTACGAGAGTGTTTTAGAGTTATTAGGCACATAATTAATTGTTTTCAATTATCCCAAGGGTGACATCATCCACATTGTTATTGGATAAATCCATAAGTGCGGACACAAACCGATCTCCCTAGATCCACCTGGATCTAGAACAAAGCAAGACAGAATAATACTCTTTCCCTAGATTGTGACTATTGAATGAACTAGGAGGCAAGAACAAGTTACATACCTTATAATCGCTTCCTATGGTCTTTGTTGCTCCTGCTTCACTCCAGTGCTCTTGTGCAGTCAAGACCAAGACAACACAAACCAACCAAAGTGAAGAAAGCACA
>ML818731.1:34437-57795 GCA_009831015.1 Picea engelmannii | reverse complement strand
AACCAACCAAAGTGAAGAAAGCACAATCTATTCAACAGTCAATCTATGTATATGATCAAGGAGTTATACAATAAAGTGGAACTAGATTTATGGGAAAGGGACATATTACTGTATCATATTGATGGAAAGTAAAGATTACAACCCGAGCCTTGATGTTGCAAACTTCCTTTCAATGGCCCTTGACTCTGACACACACACTTGCTCACTTGCATGAAGAAGATCAACCACCTTTGATAAACTTCCTGGAGTTCTTAGTTGTTGTAGTATCAGTCCTTCACACAATCCTTTACACTAATTCTCCAATGAATCTCTTGCTTGTTTGCTTATAACCCTTTCCATGAGAATTCCCTCAATATATAGGAGAGAATGGATTAGTTACTTGGATAAGAATGATCCCAAAATATCAGGGAATCCAGTACTTAGATAACCATTCGAATGCCATCTCATCCTTCTAGAAGATTCCCTTATAGAAGCTTCGAGAATTCATATTTTTCCCTTCTTTAGAAAGAGTTCTCACCCTAGCAGTTCAGCACAGTGCGAACTTCTTGCACCCTGGCTTAAAGCAGCCTGCGAGAATCATGCATTCTCGCAGGCAAATATACTAGCAGCCTGCGAACCTCCTTCAAAAATGATATTTCTGGAAAGAGAAGAAAGTAACTTTTCTCAGGAGAAAGTTCTTATGAAGAGCCTGAGTACACCATCATCAATACATCATCATGATGACCAAAATCATGGGTAACATAATTCCCCCCAAAGTATGAGTGTTGGAACTAGTGACAACCGATAGACTTTGTAAGTTGCATGTGTGTGTCGAGAACCAGGAGCACATCTATTCGGAAACCTGCAAACAATCAAGCATTTGTAGAGTATCATATACATCAATTCTGAGGTAGGCATTCCCATACTCAGATCACAGACTGATGACATTATAGACATGGGTCATGGCCACCAATCATACACTGTGGATCTATGCTGTCAAAATATAGCATAGCCATTGGAATACACTATGGATCTATGCGAGGAATTTCAAATCAATATGACATAGCCACGAAACATACACAGTGGATCTATGTGTCGCAAATTATACATACTCCATCGCAACCTGGATCGCAAAGATAATATCCAAGGTCTTCAATCTCATCGCCCCAAAGTACGAATCTAACCATGTGATTACGTGTGTTGAAGTCGAACATGGTAGAAACCACTTGATTACCAGTCAATGATGAAACCGTTAACAAGTGCGAGGGAAATCACCATTGATGTCAATGACTCCTAAGATACCATAATACAATCCATCGAGTGTGAATAAATGAGTTGATGTCGAACATCTGATGGAATATTTCGATCAGGGGTCAATGATGTAAACCCATTGTCGAAAGCGAGGAAATCTACCATTGAGGCATGCAAGTTCCAAGGTACCAAATAATTTCTAAGTCTTGATTCTGGATAATGAGCTGAAGTCGACGGAACAAAACTCGTCACAGGAGGGCCTTGATGTATCCCCCATCAATGACACGAAATGAGTAACAGAGTTTGAAGGTGAAACAGAGCATTTTGCAAATTGGACTAGACACAAGGAAGGTCGACATAGAGAGAATGGATAACTGCAGATGGCCGACTCAATATAGGTTTCATATGGACTTCTCTTGAACATATGAACGACACGACCAATGATTTGGCAGCATTGACTCAAATACGACACAGGGAATGAACTTGTAGCAAATCAAATGAGAGACAAATGGATTTCCCAAACTGGCTTCAAATGCGATGAATAGGGGGTGTCATGTTCAAGAGAGACACTTACTTCCAATCAATACGAAGATGAAAACATATCCCTTTCCCAAATTTTCCCCCACCATTTCTGGCGAGTACCTTTTTATTTTTACGCAAGCTTGAGGAGGATAACATATGCTTGTTGATGTAAGCTCATCCTTCGGACGAGTCCCTCGGAGTATGTTTAACAAACCCTAAGAAGGAGTGATTCGGTCCCATCACGGGTCTGTCAATGTTTGTTTAACGAGTCCAGAGATAGAAAACTTGAAGGTTTTTCAAGATTATAGAGTTTGGAAAAACACTTAAAAGAGAAATCTCTCAGTTCCTTTTTCATAAGATAGTCTGGATAAGACCAAAAAACAGATAAATTATCGCTCACCAGACGCGTACTTCAAATACTTTAGCGAGCGTGAAAATAGCAAGGTCGCTCGACGATCTTTTCATGTTTAGAGAGTGTGAAAAGAGCTTAAAGAGGACTCCAAGGGGGTTCCTTTTTCATATAACCTTGTTGAGCCCAAAAAAGTGATAAAAGTATGCTTGACCACGTTCTCATGTTTTTTACGAGCGCAAGAACGGACAAAAACGACGCTCGAGGTTTTATGTAAAAACCATAAAAAACAATAAAAAACATGCCATAACGAAGAAAAATATGTCCATAACCCTGTATTGAATAATCAAAATCATCACATCTGCAAGAAATACACTCAACATAACATTTAGGGATTAGGGTTTAATTGATAAGTAATCATAAAAACCCAAAATGATATAGTAAAAGTAAATAAAATGAATAAAAACTCTTTTTTACCACATCATTTTACATTTCCACTATTGAGCTCCAAAACCCCCTTTTTACCCTCCGAGTTTGGCGTCAATTTGCGGGAGCTACAAGAGACCATTCAAGGAGCCGTCTGCAACATCAAGGTAAGCTCTTCATCCTTGACATTTTCATGGTTTAAATTTTTAATTTCATTAGTTAATTCTTCAGTTTCAAGTTGTTTTTTGAACCCTACATGCACATTGGCATTCTCGCAGGCAGCCCATACGGGGCCTGCAAAAATGATTCGTTCTCGCAGGTGAACCTTAAACCACCTGCGAGGTTCTCGCACTGTGCTAATGGGTCACCTGCGAGAACCGCAATGCCCAATTTGTTTTTAAATTTTTAGCCAATGAAAAAGATCCAGATCATGAAAAAAGTCATTAATCTTCCTTTTATGCTCCTTGTGCAGATATTTGACCAGCAACATGGTGCTTGAGTGGCGTGAAAGGGAACATGAAGAGGATAATGCAATGGTCGAGAATCATCCTCCTACCATAGTTGCATTGAGAGATTGTGGTCTCTTGAAATACTTTCGCATCCCGAGCATGAGGACCCAAGTCAGACTACTAGAGTACCTGGTCCGTATGTGGGACCCAGATCAGCAGGTTTTTCATGTGGGAGCTCACACACTGTCCATAGACATCGAGGACATATACTTTTTGACAAGATTGTCTTGATGCGGATACTATGTCAGCTTGACCGGTAGTAGAGGTGGTGGGCTAAAGATGAGTGAGTACTGCAATCAATACTACGTTCATAAGGCTGAGAGGCAGAAAGGAAAAGTGGCTATCTGGGGGGTACGAGACTTGACCCTCCGTACTATCCTTTTTACTATAGCTTGGATGGCTGGGAGTTCTGATCCTCATATGGCATTACAGAGCTACTTCCAATACGCCATCGAGTGTACTGAGCCTCGAGTATTCAACTGGGTAGATGTTGTGCTTCGCAGTATCAAAAAAAAATTAACTAAATGCAGACGTGGTAACCTGAAGCAATTCGGGTATGGATCTTTACTGGTGTCCTTATTCCTTGAGAGGGTCCCCGTATTTAGACTACAGGTTGAGTGGAACATACCGGGTCCCAGGGATCCAAGGATGTTGAGATGGTTTCGGCTCATGGCCCGTCACGTAGCAGGACCGATCATCAAATACGACGATATCTTCTTTGACTGGCTTCAAACCTAGATGTTGATGGTTGATGACTACGCTTATGCCGGGTTGGATTTCCGAGGAGATCCAGATTTAGCACTACTAGAGGATACTCAGTGGGGTGACCTTGGTAAGAAGTACACACATTTTCTCTTTTTAAATGTTTTTGAATTTTTATCATATTCAAATGTTTTTGTTTTTATATATTCATCCAAAGACTAATACAAAATCGTTTGTTGATAACACAGATGTTGGACCGTATAGACCTCCTGGCACTTCTCTTATCCAGCGACGAGGAGAGGTAGCAGTGGCAGTACCACGGTATGCTGAAGATTATCAGGTGGTGGAACAGAATTTAGAGGTTCTGACAGCAGACATTCCAGATATGACTCTGGAAGAGGTTCCACGACGCGATCAGCGTCACACTGTAGGGGTATCAACAGCTATGAGTTGACTGCTCCATAGAGTTGCTAGGGTAGTCATGTGTTATCGTGAATGTCATCCATGATGTCACTTTGTAGAAGCTATAAGCTTCCATTTTTGACATTTTGGTCTTCGGACAAACTTTTTGTAAAAACTCTGTTGATCGTTATATATACAGATGGTTTCTACCGGTTATTTTATATTGTGTGAATTTCAAATGTGTTTGATTTATAAATGATTCAAATGTCTATCCAATACATAATTAGCCAATGCATCTGTTAATGTATTAAGACATCTAGAAATATGTTGATATTCAATGTGATCAAAATAACGTTCCAAGAGGCGAATTCACAAATACACTCGTAACAAAGTAGGACTTCGAATAGAGTAGATATTACTTAACTGTAGTACTACAAGCTGCGAGTCAAGTCACACAACCAAATGACGAATTCCAAGCGAGATAGCATCAACCAATAATTCAATAATGACGTTATACTCTGCAATGTTTTTGGTTGCACGGCCGAGGCACACACCTCGTAAAGATACAAGTTCGTTTGTTGGGGCATAGATTTCCCATGCAGCAGAAGCTAGGTTCCGAGTACTATGGCTAGCACCATCAGCGAAGCCAATATAACGTAGCAAAAACTCTGACATCTGGAAATCAAACACCACGTCACATAAGGGAAGAGAGTAGATAACGACAAAAGAAAACTATAGTAACACACACAAAGTATGATACATTAAAATACAGGTACTTGTGCACAAATGATTTATGCATATTACTTCTTCAAGTACAACCCATTCCTGGGTTCACTCAAAGGGATACCATCATAATCAGCCAGCTCATATGCTCCTTTTTCCAAAACTTGGTGAACAATATAAGGACCTCACCACATTGGTTCGAATTTCCCAGCTCCTAACACATCTCGATCATGTTCATAGAGAAGAACAAGATCACCTTCGGAGAAAACACGAGGCTTGACATGCTTGTCATATTGGGCCTTGACATGCTTCTTCTGGGCTTCTATTACTAGGGTGGCATCACGTCGAGTTTCGTCTAATCGCATTAAATACAACAGACGTTCTTCTTCAACAGAAGTATTGGGTAAGAGTTCGACAACTAGCTTCAGAGAGGGTATCTCACATTCTATAGGAAGAATGGCTTCCACACCATAGACTAATCGAAAATGTGTAAACCCAGTAGCGGATTTGACAGATGTCTGGTATGCCCACAATGCCGAAAACAACATTATGTGCCAACTTGTTTTATGAAGTCCTATCATCTGTCGAAACATAGTTATAAGAACTTTGTTGATTTCTTTGACCTGGCCATTAGCTTGTGGATAATAGGGCGTTGAGTTATCATGACGAAGACCCAACTTTTCCGTAAGTTCAGACATCATAAAATTCCTAAAGTGACTACCGTGATCAGTGACAATATCTTGGGGAAAACCAAAGTGAGCTATGACATGGTTAAAAAGAAACAAGGCTGCAGTCTTTCCAGTATTGTCGAATGTTGGCATCGCCTCGGCCCATTTCGTAAAGTAATCAATGGCTACAATGATGTAACCATGCCCCCCGGCTGAGTGAGGGTGACATGTCATGAAATCGATGCCCCATTTCGCAAAGGGACCAACTAAGACTACAGGATGAAGAGGAGCAGGATGTGACCGAATTTTCTGATTGTAGGTCTGGCAGGCATGGAATTTCTGAACGACAGTAATGAAATCATTGAACAAGGAAGGCCAAAAATACCCTGCGCGTAAGATCTTCTGGGCAGTAGCATACCTAGACATATGACCACCACATGCTCCGGAATGGCAGTCATTCAGAGCTTTCTCAGCTTCGTCAAACATCAAACAAAGTCAAAAAATAGAGTCAATTCCCTGACGGTAAAGAGTATCCCCGAGGATAAGGTATTGACGAGCTTGATAGCATATGCGACGTCGTTCAGTACTAGACAAAGCAGGCCAAAAAGTCTGGGTTTGGAGATATATAATGATATCCCCATACCAAATATCGTCAGTGCTAATAAGGAAAAGAGATTCATCGAGTAATGAATCTACTGCTACATTTTCCGTGGCAGAGTGAGGAAAATCGCATATCAACTCAGCAAAACCTAAGGATTTCTTAGACGTGGCGTGATCGAATTCCAAGTCAAACTCCTGGAGTATAACAATCCATTTGGAGTATTTTCCCCCTAGAAATTGACGTGTCAAAATGTGTTGCATAGGGTTGCAATGGGAAATCACCGTAGTTTTCCTTGAGAGGATATAATGCCGGAAGAGTTGGATGGCTTGAACGGCAGCCAAGGCCAGTTTTTCAACATGTTGATATTTGATGTCAGTGGATGTGAGACTTCGACTCAAGTAATAAATAACATGTTCATCGTGCGCATCATCCTCTTGGACTAGAACCATGCCAATAGTATACTCCGAGGCAGCAAGATAAAAAAAATAATCATGACTATAATCGGGAGGAAAGAGAAGCGGAGATCACGTGAGGGACAACTTCAAAGCTTCAAAAGCATTGTTGGCAATGGTATCCCAAACAAACTCAGAATCTTTCTTTAACAGCCGTGTAAAACCAATATTTATCTCAGTGTAATTAGGGATGAAACAACGAAGAAAATTTGCTTTCCCCTGCAAACTTTGCAACTGGCACAATGTAGAAGGAGGAGGGAGATTAAGAATTGACTCAACCTTAATAGGATCCACCCTGATCCCTTGACGCGAAATGATAAAACCTAGAAGACGGCCGGATTCTATGCAAAAAATGCATTTATGAGGATTTAAATGTATACGATAGAACTGACAGCAAACAAAAATAGCTCAAAGATGAGTGGGGTGATCGACTCGGTGAAAAGAATGAGCTGGTAAATCATCCAAATAGGGTTTAACGATATGCTTTATATCATGAAAAGCATAAGACACAGGACGTTGAAACGTCGCGCCAACGTTCTTAAGACTGAAGGGAAGTTTCCTATAGGCAAAAGTACCCCAAGGACAAATAACAACAGTCTTATGTTGGTCCTCGGAAGCTATGTTAATTTGATTATAGCCAGAGAAACCATCCATGAGAGAGAAGATTTCACTTTAGGCACAGTCATCGACAATCTGGTCGACAAAAGGGGTTGGAAAGTTGTCTTTTGGACAGGCTTTGTTAATATCCCTATAATCAACACATACACGAATACTGCCTCCTTTCTTATCAATCGGGACAGGGTTAGAAACCCATTCTGTCAGAGCCACTGGATAAATAAAGATAACTTTTAGAAGTTTTTCAACTTCGAGCTTGATAGTCGCTGCTTTACGTGGGTGGACTGGACGAAGGCGTTGCCGAACAGGTTTATCTCTGGGGTATGTATTTATCTCATGTACAACAATTGCAGGGTCGATACCTGGCATTTCTTCGTATCTCCAGGCGAATATGTCACGAAACTCTTTAAACAAAGATGTATAGGTGACGATTTCGTCGGGAGAACACGAAGCTCCAATATGAACATTTTTTACTATCCCAGGTTTAATGGATATGTCAATGGGAATCGTGGGAGAGATATTACTGAGGTTCCCTTCGGCAAACACATCATGTGTTGACCCGGGAATGGTCAAAATGACAACAACGGTCGACATAGTTGAAATCCGTTGGTAGTTCTCAAGAGTGTGTTGTTCCAGAAAGAGTATGGAACGATTATGCCCATCGTCCCAAGGGGTATCTTCCATGACGGACATGATCATCTCGTCAGTGGGAAAAATAACATGAAAAGGATCGGGAGACAACTCATCAAGAGAGGGGGTAGAAGGTGTTGCCGATTGAATTGCCTAATAAGCAGACTCAACCTGACTTAACGACATAACGTTGCCAAAACGAGTATGATCTCCAGGGTCAGGGACTATCCAAGGGTCGGAAGACACAGGAAGTTCATAAGGCACGGTGGAGATCATGTTGATAGAAGAAACTGACGGGCGTGGAACATCGGGCGGTGGAATGGAAAAAGTACCCATTAACGAGGAGTCCTTTAAAAGGCCTACACCGACGTTCTCATAACCCGGTGGGGTTTTAGCAATAAATGGCACGTTACCAGTATGGGTATTAGAATTGAAGAAGGCAAGTTGGTCAATGGTAATGACCTTTCCTTGATGAGGGAAACATACGACACGGAAAATTGTTGACACAATGGCGTGCATGGAATCAATCTAGCTACGGCCAAGTAAAAGATTATAATCAAGGGGAGCACCAAAGACTTCCACTTCAACTTGGACCGTCTTACCTTCTAGTGTGATAGGCAACGAAGGAAGAACACCGTAAGGCTTAAAACCAGAGCCATTGAAGGCTTTAAGAGTGTTTTGTGATTCATTCAAGGGAGGAGAGCCAATGGCTTTCCAACAAGAAAAAGACATTACACATGTTGAGGCACCCTCGTCGATAACAGTTCGGAAAATGTTCTTATCAGAGACAACAACTTGTATCTGGAACGCGAGTTGTGGGGGTAACCGTGGAATGTGATCATCCAAGTCAAAGACTATTAAATTTGTATCTGTGGGGTCAATTCCACCTATAGCTTTCAACAATGCCTTCCATTGTGCAGGACACGACTGAAGGACTTCAAGGGCTGACATCGCTGAAGGTGCCTGGGCCAGATCTTCCACAATGCTGTAGATTTGGGCCACACGAGCATGAGGATTGAAAGTCAATTTCCTAATGACACCCTTAGGAGGTGGTCACAGAACTATGTCGAGGCTCGGTTGTTTGATATGAAGAGGACCGTTTGTAGGTGGAATCGATGGAGAGGGTTGTACCAAAGCAGGAGGTAAATCGTCAACCTTCTCCTTAGATGGAGTATAATCTTTGGCTCTAGTCGTGAGTGCAACGTTGTTTTGATTAGAATCACCAGTACACATAAAAACATATGATGTGGTAGAAGTAGATGGTTGGTCATGGATGACCAACTGAGCTTGTTGTTGAGACGGGAAATGTTGTGACAAGACAGCCGGCGTATATGGTTTCGGGGTTCCCTGAAGGAACTTAGTGACCTCGGCACGTCGTGGACAATCCTTCGTGTAGTGATCATCACCATAGATAAGGAAAGGGTAACGGGGTTTGCGCTTATCCCGATCTTCAACAGGGGTATTTTTAGGCTGCTCTGTTTGATTATTAGTTTTGCCCTCCTTATTCTTGCCTCTCCCTTTTTTCGATTTATTTTTACCGGTCGGGGTAGATTGAACGTCGTTCACCTCAGAAGTTTTACCGGTGGAAGTGGCAGGAGATGGAGCATTTTGAACATTATAAGAAGAAGACTTAGGGTTGGTGCTTGAAATAGAATGTGATTGGGTTTGGGTAGTACCAATCACACTGTCAGCTGCATGTGAGGCAGCTGGAGTAGTTGAAGTGCTAAAAGTACCAGGACGAGGTAACTCAGGTAATAAATCATAAAGTGTTCCCGTTTGCGAATAAACGAGATCAAGATATTGAGCACGACTTATAGCCTGCTCTTCCATGACAATGCCACCCATGGAAATGTCTTTACCTATTTCGTTCACAAAGGATTTTGTAAACCATTCTTCCAGTAAATGATCGGGGAGCTCAAGTTTAATGAGACGTCGTCTCCTTCGCCACTCATGGATATGATCCGATATATGAGTGCCTTTAGTCTATTTGAAGGAATTCAAAATCTCAGTCCTAGTATCATAACGGATCGATAACTAGCAATGCATAAGGAAAGCCATAGCTAGGGTGTTAAAATCAGAGAAGAAACCTCGTGGCAATTCAATATACCACTTCACAGCAGAACCGGTAAGGGTTCGTTGAAAAATACGTAAATGAATAGAGTCATCCATCAACGAGTTAGATGAACACCATAGGTGAAAATTCATAACGTGATTGTTCGGGTCCTCTCCCACTTTGCCATCGAATTTAGGAATGTCCGATGGAAGCTTGGCTGGAATAGCAGGCCATTGGGGAGACTGACGAATAAGATCATTTAGAATCCTAGACAAATCTGGCAAATCCAAAGTAGCAAGAAAAGGTAACTGTCGATTCACCTGTGGGTACTGGTGACTTTTGGGTGGAAGCCCTGTTGGCAAACCAGTAGGACCATAAGCAGTCTGCCCATAGTGGGAAGACCCAGGCTGATTCGGTGGTGGTTGGAGAGGATAGTAGCTCGGGGGATTATAACCTTGAGCGGGGACATGAGTTTGAGCATTCATACCCCAAATAGGATTTGGTATACCTAGATATGGTTGGCCGATAGTAAGGACAGGCTGTTGCCCCCCAGTCATTTGAGGAAGATTTTGTATCATCTAATTCCAATACTGGGCCAAAGCAGGAGGTATATTTTGTCCAAAAGGTGGGGTTGGTCCCCCTATAATAGGTGGAGTTCCAACTAGATGTTGTGATGCAAGCGAAGTTTGCATAGTATTTGGAAGGTGTCTGGTAAGAGGAAGTTGAATTGTACCACCTTGTCCACGAACGAGAATCTGCAAGTTTGGTGTAATGGACAGGATAGTGCCACTAGGATTAGGATTACCAGAAGGAAATTGAGGGAGTGTTGGAATAAAACCGGGAATAGGATGCCCAGAAGGACCACCGGGAGTACCAGATGGGGTTTGTGGAGGTGTTGGAACATAAGCATTCAACAAAGCATTCAACGCATGGTATCCGGGAGGTAGTGTTGGAGTAATATTGGGCGTTCGCTGGGTGTTTATAGGAGGAATACCAGCTGTAGTGAACCCGATTGGGACACTCGTAGTGTTCGCGAGATGGGCCATCTCAGCAGGGAGAGTAAAGTGATAAGTGGTATTCACTGATACAATATCTGTCTCAGAAAACACCAGAGGGTTGATTTCAGACACCACAGGCGAACCAGGACTAAAAAGGGTCCTACGGAAATCACCTGTAGACCAAAAAGGATCTTGGCCTTCTACACCAGGAAAAGGCCCAATGGGTGATCCAGAAGAGGTAACAACTAGTTCTCCGGAATAATTTAATCACACAAAGGGTCGTTCACCACGGCGAATTCGAAATTCCTCTCTAGTATTGGTAACTCGAAAAGGTTCTAGAGGGTCAGGTGATTCCACGTATGGTGTGGTAACAACTGCGGCTTCAATGTGCTGAGGAGAGTCCTCAGGTGTAGCTGTAGGCAAGGGTTGTGAAACGTCTAGATACTCTGGAGATAAACCCTGCATTCTACGTGAACGACGTGGGGGAGATATTGTAAACAAGTGACAAGCTCCGCGAAGAAACTCCTACGGTCAACTTCGAGAAACAAACAACACGTGCTAGTAAAGAAAATCTAGGAAGCAATCACCAGGCAAACAAGACCTTCTAATTTCGAAGCCACGTGATGAAATCCAATGTCGCAACAACGAGACGAGAAGGGGCGGGGCTAGGGTGGAAAAGTTATGCTGACGACCTGCTTAATGGACTTACACCCTGGTGCAAGCTCCCACACATAATCGTGGGTATACCCTCCAAGGAGCTCGAGTGAGTTTGGTCAACGTCAATTCCAGGTACCGTGAAGACTTTCCCCTCCACAGTCACCTCGGGTAAGAACCTAGAGAGATAGGCCACTAAGGTCACCACCAACAACAATAAAGCCTGGGGGAACAATCGACAGTCCAATCCACACGCAAGGGCAGGGTATCTAGCCCAAAATCAACTCAAAAGGCTTCCACTCATCATTGTGGGTATACCTCCGAGTGATCCCCATAATATGTGCAATCTCTACACTGATACCAACAAAGCAGGGTGAGTAACTCTGCCAATACCAATGCGACCCCATGCTTGACCCTTGTGTGAGAAGGGCTTCCCAGGACAAGATGTTACAAATGGAATTTTAACACTCCCTAACACAAGATGCTATTGTGTGTTTTGTGCTTTTGGAGAGTGTATATCTCTTCCTACTCCAAAGCGCTAGCCTAGCTAAATGTTGGTGTAAAAGAGCCCTAGAAAAGAGTTACTAGATAAATTTTATGATTACGCAATGTTATTAAAGGTTATTGTTTACTCAAAGGTAACGGAAATGAAACTTATGTTGTATGACTCTGACCCAATAATGCAAGGATGAGAATGAAATATAACACTTTTCGTTCAATGAATCCTATGTATGGGAGAGAGAAAAAGTTTTCCAAATCAACCTAATGCAAAATTTCCTTTCAAATGCCAACACAAACAATCATTTATCAAATGAAAATTCTTTATTGTGTCTGTTTCAAATACTTCAACAATCTTAATAATTTGATTTTCAAAATTTTCTAAAACGAAAAGAATTTTTGAAAGAAAAACCTTTTGTTGTTCACTTTTCAAAAAGGACTCAGACTATGACAGCAAGAGTACAGAAAATCAAATCAACAAACAAGCAAATAACCCAATCTACTCTTTCAATGAAAGCAAAAATAAAGAGAAAACCAATGTAGTCTTTTCAAATGCAAAACAAAATGATCTTCCAAACCATAAACAAATGAGAAAACCAAGCGAACCTAACCTTCAACCAATCACTGGTTCTCGACTAATCAAACACACTCAGAAATTGAAGTAAAAAAGAAGGGTTTTTCCAAGAAGAGTCAAGAAACGAAAGTCAAGCCACAAATGACAAGAAAAGCCTTGAAACCCTAAGACTGTTCATGTATGCAAACAAAGACAAGAAATACATCAATCAATGGTCCAAGAAACTCATAAAAGGTAATCCAACTGATCTGGGCAGTTAGAAAGACCAAAACTCAATTTCAAAATTTTGAAAAAGTAGGTTCGCAGGCAAGCAATATTACACAGTACGAGAATCATTGATTCTCGCAGGTGACCCTTGAGCAGGGTGCGAGAACCTCGCACTGAAACCTATAGGCAGGGTGCGAACCTTACCAATTCTCGCAGGCTGCAATGGAGTACAGTGCGAGAATTCCTAAACATAATCAAAAATTTAAAAATTGAAGCAAAATTGCCAAAGGCTTCTGGACTCAGAAATTCGATCAGGATGTCCTGAAGACTCAGAGACTGATAGGACAGGAGAAAAATGAAACCAGAGCAAATGGCCACAGAAAAACACAAAAAGGCACAAAGAAAATGGGATGATCCCCAGTGGAGTCGCCAATTTTGTTATTGGATAAATTCATAAGTGCGGACACAAACCGATCTCCCTAGATCCACCTGGATCTAGAACAAAGCAAGACAGAATAATACTCTTTCCCTAGATTGCGACTATTGAATGAACTAGGAGGCAAGAACAAGTTACATACCTTATAATCGCTTCCTATGGTCTTTGTTTCTCCTGCTTCGCTCCAGTGCTCTTGTGCAGTCAAGACCAAGACAACACAAACCAACCAAAGTGAAGAAAGCACAATCTATTCAACAGTCAATCTATGTATATGAGCAAGGAGTTATACAATAAAGTGGAACTAGCTTTATGGGAAAGGGACATATTACTGTATCATATTGATGGAAAGTAAAGATTACAACCTGAGCCTTGATGTTGCAAACTTCCTTTCGATGGCCCTTGACTCTGACACACACACTTGCTCACTTGCATGAAGAAGATCAACCACCTTTGATAAACTTGCTGAAGTTCTTAGCTGCTATAGTATCAGTCCTTCACACAATCCTTTACACTAATTCTCCAATGAATCTCTTGTTTGTTTGCTTCTAACCTTTTCCATGAGAATTCCCTCAATATATAGGAGAGAATGTATTAGTTACTTGGATACGAATGATCCCAAAATATCAGGGAATCTAGTACTTAGATAACCATTCGAATGCCATCTCATCGTTCTAGAAGATTCCCTTCTAGAAGCTTCGAGAATTCATCTTTTTCCCTTCTTTAGAAAGAGTTCGCACCCTAGCAGTTCAGCACAGTGCGAACTTTTCGCACCCTGGCTTAAAGCAGCCTGCGAGAATCATGCATTCTCGCAGGAAAATATACTAGCAGCCTACGAACCTCCTTCAAAAATGATATTTCTGGAAAGAGAAGAAAGTAACTTTTCTCAGGAGAAAGTTCTTATGAAGAGCCTGAGTACACCATCATCAATACATCATCATGATGACCAAAATCATGGGTAACACACATTCAACTTAAATATCATCTATTCAATGTATAATGAAACATCTTGGATAATGACTAAGAGGTCCCTCTAGTTAATCCTATTAGGTTTCTCATAAAAGTTCATTGAGGTTTTGCAAGGGCGGTCCACCACTTGAGGTTTTCATCAATACCTCCAAGAGAAACTTGTAAAGATAAAATTGGATAAGAACTTGTTGAATCAACTAGGTTAGTATTATACATAATGGTGTCAGCACTTTTCAATGGATATTTCAATTAGCAATCACTTTTTCAAAATGATGAGGTAATAAGACAAGTGCACCCATTATCATATAGAGCTAAATGTAAAAATATCTTCTTAAAGGATAGCAAGGATGATTCATTTAGGGTTCAGTGTAGAAATGTAGGAGGAAGATGTACATGAGGGTAAAGACAATTCAACACCAGACTTACATGATCCTTGATAGAAAGAACATGAAGAGATTAGCTCATACCTCCAATTACCTGAAGTGATAACGATGTTAAGCACATGACAAGGAAGAAACAGAGTGACATGATGAATGATTTCTATACGAGGAGATGTATACGAGGGCTTGCATAAATTCATGGTAGGGAGCGTGCAATGATTGAGAGTAACCATATTTTTACTGCATAATTAGTCTAATTTCTTTAATAAAATGAAAAATGTTGAATTTATATGTCCTAGTACTTAAATTGAGCAGAAAAACTTGAATATATGATTAGAGCTACCAGCACCTTATTACCAGTACCAGATCACCTGAGTACCAGATGAGTGCAGGGTTGTGGTTCAGTACCGAAATAACGTATACCTCCTCCATAGTACCAAATGAACACAAAGGCAAACATTTTTTGTAGTACCGGATGAACGCAATTATGCAGTACCAGAATTCTAGAAATGACTATCAAATCCCAGCACTAAACATGTTGATTTGGCCTCACCGACAGAAGTTGCAAAAGAATATGAAGGTTTCAACAATCACTCCCCCATTCCTAAGGTTTTGCATGGCCTCATGCAAACAATGTGAGATTCTAAAAAAAAGGTTGCTCAGAGGGTTGCGAACAACTACTAAAAACAAACCAATAGAACCAATTAAAACTAGATTTGTATTCATGCTTACAAACAGAAAATTTAGGGAAAGTGTCAAAAGTTGAATTATAGCTATGAATAAAATAATTTGGAATTAACATTCAGTTTCAAATACTATTAAAAATATCACTTAATTGATCATCCTAGTGAAATGGCGGTCTTAAAATAGATAGGTAATGATAAAGCACAAATGCATCATTTTTAACAACTTAAGGAAAAAGAAGAAATTTGAAGAAATAGGTCATGAAGCACTCCCTTAAGTGTTATCTTCCATTGACAAGGATTCCTTCTCCGCTTTTGAAACCCTTCCAGTATTATGTTTTCATTTGGAGGATGAAGAGATTCCCTTCTCATAAGATTCCAAACAAAATTATCATAACTTTTTAGAAAAAAATCTACTATAGGAACAAAAGATCTTAAACCGATTTCTTTGTTATCTTTTGACATTCCCATCTATGAAAAATATGAAAGATACGTTTCATTGTACTTATGTGCAACATTTATTTATTTATTTACCTATCCTACTCTAATTGAACAAAATAAAATGTCATTCAAGTATAAGAATACTTAGAGTGAAGCTATGTGTGTAACAGGGTTAGAAACATATCCATACTCGGGTTTAAAATATAAATTTTAATGCATACGAGAGTATGAAGGACCAACTGCTTCAATGATGAGATCAAGCAATAATGAAAAATAAAAGAGTGGTGTGACCTAATAACTAATTGAAACCATCTTTCAATAGGATCAAGATATTATCGTTTCTCTTCTTTGTTTAGGTCACACAACATGTCATCCTTTTCCATGCTACGCGGATTGTCTTCAAGATGATTGGTCTTTGGGGTACATACAGGGTCTGCTGAGAGGCATGCTAAGAAATACTCGATCTTAGGTTCCAATGGTTTCTCTCCATTGAATTATGTCCGTGATTCTTGAGTCTCCTCAACAAATTGACAATAGGAATCCGAAGGGACTTCTAAATCTTGTTGTGGAGAGACAACTAAATTCTTGACTTCCATCAAGATATGCTCTTCCTGAGAGGTGGATATCCCAACTGCTACTAGAATGTGGGAAAGTTCTTGGAGGAACATTCTTCAAGCTCTTGATCATCCTTGAATTACTCTAGCTGGTTGATGATCCCTATCTCACAACACAACTTAGTACTCAGGGGTTCTTACAGCACCCCAAAAATGATTTATCATAAAATATTTGAATCTTAAAACTAAGAAATTAAAACTATTTGAAAAAAAAACACCAAAATTGAACTCCTTGCGTTACTGGGATCCTGTTGTCACTAGGTTATCTGTTCACACAAGTTATCCCATCATGAAAACACAATTTTGCATAAAGGAAGGAAAAACACACTTTCATTAAAAGAAGAGAGGACAACCTAACTTTGGAGCAACCCCACCAAAGTGGATGTCTGGGATCTTCTTGTACGTCTTATTGTCTTCTCTCCTCCCTTAGGCCATCCATAAAACCAATCCAAAACCATTAAATCAAGCTAATCCAAATACTACCTATTACCGTTTACAACTCCCCGGCAACGACGCCAAAATGTTGGTGCAATTATTTGCATAATATATTACCAGACATAAATTATCAACCAAGATTCATAATCAGTAGAGTTGATGCACTATATGTGCCGATAGTAGATAGGTTCATATGTCTGATGAGTATAGCTCAACCAAGAAACATAACACTCTGTTTTTATACTTCAAAGATAACACTCTTCACACAATTCAAAAATTAGAAAGAAAAACTCATAAACAAGCATATGATCTAAAGTTCTTGCTTAGGTGATGGACCTATTCATTGATGGCTCATGAAAGGAAAATATGAACTTTGATTCTATCTCCTAGAGCAACTAAACTAACAACAATTAACATGCTGCATATTCTCAAAATAAAGCATCAATCAATTTTAGAAGAAATAACAGGTAGAGGAAGAAACTCCATGGTAGGTGCATGCAGGGTGAGAGATGGAGATCTAATCTCATTTTCTGTAACAACTTAATTCAATAATAACTTGCAAGCAATCCATATCTAATTCCTCACACTCAATCAAATCTTGCAGCCTTGAAAAAGAATTGTCTAGCTTATATACCAGGAGCATAATCCATTTACTAGATCATGTAATACAAGATATGGAATTCTCGAATGGCCCCTTGGCTAACACATGTTACAACTCTCAACAAATTCTAAAAATTAACTTAGATTCATAAATGTAAATAATCACACTTCAAAGATTGTTAAACCTATCCTATCATGCATATTTCTGACAACAAGATAAATAAAATTCCTAAAACTATGGTGCACCAAATTTGTTATACCAACAATAACACACTAAACACTACTCACACTTCACCACTTACATTCATAATATTTCTAATTCAGATAAGAAATCAAACTAACAACAAGCATTACATAGGTACAGGACTAAAACAAACATGTACAAGAATAAAAACTAAGCTATATTTTAATACAAGCTTACCACGTTAGAACGGTGGGCCTTTACCGATTCCAACATGGAAGCTAGAAAAAATCACAGGATACTATATTCCAAAAATGCAGAAGATCAACAACTATAATTCATATTAGTTTCCAACAAAGAGACTTATAGAAAATATATGTTCACAAGCCAATACATCATCATAACAATATGGAATTCCCTTCCTTCAAGAACCGATAGTATAGCATAATGATTCCTCTACTCTCAGTACTCCTTCCTTCATATTTATACAAGGAAATTCAATGGGGATGGATAAGAACAAATCCCCCAACTTAGAATTCGTTCAAACTGTTTATGCACAAAATTTGGGTTTTTCACCAAATATCACAAATTCGAGTTAAGGAGCCTTCAATATCTCTCTATCCATTATGAATTTTGAGACACTATTTATGGGTTTTGTATCAGGATACAGTTTCTAAACACCCATAGGATGTTTTTTTAATATATTCTCCCAGCTACACGAAACTCAAGGTGCAATATGATAGTTTAGAAATATTTGACGATTTTTAGGCTGAATCGTTCCCCCTGAGCTGGAGGTGCACACGTGTGTGATATGGAGATTCTGGCCCACGAGTCTACATGAAAACAAATTTATGGACAAAACCCATGTCTCCATATTTTTAGATTCATCTTCATTGGCCCGTAAATCGAGGTAACAAAACCAGTACCAGAATGTTGGTACTAGAATCCTGTAGGTAGGGTTTTAGTACCGAATTATCATAGTTGTAGCCATGAGTACCGGATTAGCACAAAATAGGTGTTGGTGCCGGATTAGACACCCAAGAAGTACCATATCAATGCTTCTTAAGAGTCAAATGATTAGGATCATGCAAAATCAAACATTTAATCGTTTTAACTCAAGAAAACTAAACAAACCATGCTTTAATCACAAGTTACCTCTTATGCACATGAATGAGGTCATTAAGTGTATATATGGAGGTAACGATCAAGTTTATACTCATAACATAGGTAAAATAGGCTCGTATAGGAGGTAAAAGAGGGTATTAGAAGTGTCAAAATGGAGACTCAATAGTGAGTGTCATATATTTCCTATTGGGTGGCCATCCTTTGGGAAAGGTTTATGGCTGGGGGTCCCTTGAGGGGTTATCGTACCATTCCCAACCATACTTACGACTTTTCTATAATTATGTTCCCATAATATTCTCCTCTTATAGGTCCTTTTACTTTAGTGACCTAATAAGGGAATGTACCTCATTCCATGGGAAGAAGGGAGTTGAAGGCCCTGAGGGATTGTTATGGGCTAAAACGATGAAGTCCTATATATAAAAATTCTATATGCTTCGCCCAAGGATATCCCGAGAAAGCAATGAAATTGTTAAAAATCAAATATCAATATAGCATAGAAAAACCTTAGAAAAATTACTCAACACCTTGAAAAAAGAGAAATTCAGACAATAAGCCTCTTCGAGGGGGCAACCTCCTAATGCCCACATAAATGTTCAAATACAAGATGATTCCAAATGAAAATGTCTCCTTGGTATATATAGGAGACTAGGAGTTATAATTACAACTAATGGACTAAATATGACATAACTAAAATAACATTACTAATGTAATATGCCCCAATTAAGGGGTAATGAGCCACTATTTAGGGCTTAACATGCACCCCCCCTTGAGACACCGCAACATTTGAGTAACTCTGGATAGTTTCATCCATTTAATGAGATACTCTGAAATGGATCTATTCCTTAGTTGGTGAATTCTTGTGTCAGTGATGGCTTTAGGCTCCGATATGATTTTTCCTTCCTCTTCAAGTTCTGGAAATATAGTTTGAACTGGGATATGGTCACCTATAACCTTCTTTAAGCCTGAAACATGGAAAATTAGGTGTTCTCATGAAGATGGAGGAAACTCCAATTTGTATGCCATAGTACCAATCTTTTGCAACACCTTATAAGGGCCATAGTACTTTGGTGATAATTTATTATCCTTCTTGTCTTGCTTGAGGGACATTTGTTTGTATGGTTGTAGTCTTAAAAACACCCAATCCCCTACTTCAAAACTTCATTCACTATGATGTTGATCTTCTTGTTGTTTCATGCGATTTTATGTCATGGTCAGGTTGTCCTTTAATATTTGGAGAACTTGTTGTTGATGCTCGATGTGATCTTCCACTTCTTGAACCTTATATTTTTCTTTTAGAGAAGAAGTGATGGAAGGAGGGTGGTATCCATAGAGTGCCATAAATGGTGTCATATTTGTTGCAGTATGAAAGGAAGTGTTATACCACCATTCTACCAAGGTTAACCATTTGAACCATTGTGTTTGTTTATCAGAGACAAAGCAACGAAGGTAGCCTTCTATACATTTGTTCGCTATCTCGGTTTGTCCATTAGATTGAGGATGAACTATGAGTGAATTGAGTACCCAAACAAGAAAATAATTCTGTCCAAAAATGTCTAGTGAAGATGGGATCTTTGTCACTTACAATAATCTTTGTGCTGCCATGTAGCTTTTGAATTGTCTCCATGAATGCAGTGCAAACTTTACTGGCTTTGAAGGGATCAGAGAGTGCACAAAAGTGTGCGTACTTGGTCAGTCTATCAACAATCACCATGATGACACTCTTTGATTCAGACTTTGGTAACCTTGTGATGAAATCCATGGAAACCTCATCCCAGCACTGACTCGGGATGGCTAATGGTTGTAAAATACCTGGGGTCTTAATTGTTTCCACCTTATTTTGTTGGCAAACCAAACATTTTGTCACAAACCTTTGAACATCAATTTTAAGGCCATCCGAAAAAAATTCCTTCTTGACCCTATGGTAGGCTTTCAAAAATCCCGAGTGCCCTCCTACTAGAGAGGTGTGCAATTCCAATAGTACCTTTTGTTTGAGTTGGGAGTTCTTACATAAATATAAGTGATATTTATACCATAGTGAATCATTTTTCCATGTAAATGTACTTGATGCACTGGAATCTTTCTGCAACCTTTGAATGAGAGTCCACACTTTTTCGTCATTATTCCATTCATCCCTTGCTTCTATTATCCAATCAAGTTGGATGATTGAGATAGCATAGAGAAAGGCCTCAACATCTTCATCCTTTCTTGAGAGTGCATCTGCCACAACATTTTTCTTCCCTTTTTTATAGATGATTTCAAAATCATAACCCAATTTCTTGGTTACCCATTTTTGTTGTTCTTCTGAAGATAGTCTTTCTTCCAAGAAGTATTTAAGACAATCATGATCTGTTTTGACCTTGAAGTGCCTACCTATTAGGTAAGGACGCCATTTCTTCAATGCATGTAGTATTGCCATCATTTTATTCTCATAAATGGGTTTGTATAAGTCCTTTCCCTTGAGTGGTCGACTTTCAAAAGCCAGGGGCCTTCCTTCTTGCATTAGGACAACACCAATTCCATTTCTTGAGGCACCACATTCTACAATAAAGGTTTTCATGAAGTATGGAGTGGTCAAGACAGGAGCTTTTCACATCACCTCTTTAAGTTGTCAAAATATTTAGTTCCCTCTGGAGTCCATGAAAATGCATCCTTTTTAGTTAGTGTCATTAAAGGTGTTTCTATTCTTCCATAGTGCTGAACAAACTTGCGGTAGTAACCTGTCAAACCCAAAAATCCTCTAAGATTCTTCAATGTTTTGGGAATCGGCTAGTCCATCATGGCCTTAATCTTGTTAGGGTCTACCTTGACACCTTCATGAGATACAATATGAACCAAATAATTTACCTCCTTCACTCCAAAGAAACATTTGGATGGTTTGGCATATAGTTGTTGCTCCTTTAGTAGTTGTAGCACTTTGTCAACATGTTGCACATGATTATCCCAAGACTTTCTATATATTAGTATATCATCAAAAAATACTAACAAAACTTTTCGAAGGAAGGGCTTGAAAATGGAATTCATCAACCCCTGGAATGTGGAAGGTGCATTTGTAAGGCCAAAAGGCATGACCAAAAATTCATAATGGCCTTCATGAGTTTGGAATGTTGTTTTTGGGATATCTTCTTCCTTCATTCTAATCTGATGATACCCTTAACGAAGATCCAAATTTATGAAATAGATTGCTCCATGTAGTTCATATAACAATTCATCAATGACGAGAATGGGAAACTTATCTTTAATAGTGATCTTGTTAAGATCTCTATAATCTGGACACATACGCCATGAGCCATCTTTCTTGAATACCATTACCACCAGTGCAGAGTAAGAACTTTGGCTAGGTCTAATAATTCCAGCCTCTAACATTTCTTCAATCATGCGCTCAATTTCACTCTTCTGGGCATAAGGGTATCCGTATGGCTTGATTTTAGGAGGAACACTCCCAGGAATTAGGTGAATATCATGATCATGATTTTGAGTGGGTGGAAGACCTTTGGGAATATCTTCAAATACTTTGGAATGCTTATCAATTATCCCTTGGAGATATTGAGGAATAGATGGCTTAGATGTTTGAACATCTAGTGAGCATAGTTGTGAAATAACACCTTGATGCCCCTTTTTCAATAATTTTTTCATGCCATTAGAGCTTATCTTACCGGGTTTACCTATGATACCTCTTAACTCAATTTATTTTCCTTTCAATGAAAATTTCATGAAAAGTTCTTGAAAATTAAAATCCAATGTTCCTAATGATTGTAACCATTGGATTCCTAGTACAATATTAGCAAAACCAATGGGTATAGCAATCATTGGACTATTCATTACATATTCCCCCATAGTAAGATTGATCTTATTGCATTTTCCTGAGCAATTGATAGTTCCTCCATCTGCAATCATTAATTGAAACTCTGGCACTAGATATACAAAGCAATTGAGATATTTGGCTAATTTATAGTGAATGAAATTCTGAGTACTGCCAGAATCAATTAGGACTATTACCTTTTTCTTTTTGATATATCCTTCGATCTTGAGGGTTTGAGGAGTGCTAATTCCAACCAATGCATTACACGATATCATGGGAGTCAACTCTTCAAACGAAATTTCTTCTATGTTTTCATCTTGAGATGGTTCTTGTTCTTGTTCTTGTTCTTCTTCCACTTCACAATCTATGTAGAATAATTTATTCTCACGACACTTATGTCCCTTACTATACTTGTTGTCACAATTAAAGCATAAACCTTTTTCTTTTCTTTCCTCCAATTATTGAGGTGTTTTAGAAGAAGGGGAATTATTCTCTCTATAGATGTTAGGATTGGTCTTTCTAGTAGCCATAACCATATTTTTACTTTCAACATTTCTTTCCACCCTAAATGCATTCTCCAATGATTTGGGTTCCCAAAGGCGAACCTCATGTTGAATGTTATCCCTTAAAGTTCCTAGGAATACATCAATCAAGTGCTCATCTGGAATATATGTTAACTTTATATTCAATCTCTGGAAGTTCTCAATGTGCTCGGTAACTGAACCCTTTTGCTTGAGATTTTTCAATTGGATAAAGAAGGTATTGCTCCTTGTATCCTCATAGTGTGCTATCATTTCTTCCGTGAAAATTGTCCAAGTGACGAGTGATTTGCGAGAACAAAGCCATCGATACCATACAAATTGATTGGGTTCTAAATATAAAGAA
>ML818731.1:22612-34387 GCA_009831015.1 Picea engelmannii | reverse complement strand
ATGTAGATCAAAGAATTGCTCCATCTGAAGTATCCATGTGATTGGGTCCTTGCCATCAAAATTCCTCATATCGATCTTAGGAACGTGGTTGGTCTTCAACCCAAAGTTGGAGTTTCTCCATTCTTGATTCACCTTCCTTGTGTATTCATCATGAATTTCATGGGATACATTTTCACTTGCAGGTGTCCTCTCTATTAGGAAATTTTTCAATCCTTCCATGATCTCCCCTTTTAAACCATCCATCTTAGTATTTATCGCCTCAAACTTAGCTTCCGTTGAATCCATCATCTCTTATAGTTCATCTTTTGTTACTGTCTTATTTTGTAAATCATTTATGTCCCTATGCATTTATTCACCTTCATCAAGAGTCCAATTAGGATTGTCGGGATGATTATTTGGTGTAGAAGTTCCCTTTTTTGGTGGCATGTTGGCCAAGTATCACTTTAAACCTTGATTTTGAGGTGGTTTTGCTAGACAATCTTCCTTTTATTGTATCTCCAAAATTTCGGCACTTCTAAGTATGATTTTTTTTTTTGTAGGTCTTTGATATCTCTTCTATGCAATTCCACAGGTCTGATAAAAAATTGATGTGCCAAGTGGAATTTATGGTAACTTCCCCACAACTTGCTGATTTTTGGCCTTTCCAAGAGATCTTGCTTGTATAGCATTCCCCGCACAAAATAATTGATATTAAATTCTAAAACTCATACCAGAACTACTATGGGTTGTACAATATCCAATGCAACTATTCTCACTCAATTTGGATACTCTAGGAAGCAGTTATGATTGTTTAACCCAGGATACCTTCTTGAAACTAGTCAATAGGACTAGTCAGATACCCTATCCTCCACAGGGTGTATATACAAATTTGAGAAGACCCAAAATCTTAAATTGTTACCAAAGATACCTTACTAATTTCTATGAATATCCTCCAGAGTTCAGGGTCTGAAACATTACAGAAACAAATTTATAGAGAAAATTCCGCAATGACTCAATTTAGGCGGATTCCATAACCCTATCTTACAAAGGTTGTATATCTGAAATTGTAAGGCCTCAAGAGATGAAATATTAACCCAATGTACCTTGATCTGTCTACTAAATATCCTCCAAGCCATTCCTTCTGAATCATTGTAGAAAACAAGTTATAGCGAAAATTCCAAGGTGTCTCAGATGTAGCAGCGAAACCCCAAGACCTTGAGCTCTGATACCATATGTTAGGAACCAAATATCAATATAGCATAGAAAAACCTCAGAATAAGTATTCAACACCTTGAAAATGAGATAAATTCAGATAATAAGACTCTTCGAGGGGGAAACCTCCTTATGCCCACATAAATGTCCAAATACAAGATGATTCCAAATGAAAATGTCTCCTTTGTATATATAGGAGACTAGGAGGCATAATTACAACTAATGGACTAAAGCTGACATAAATAAAATAAAATTACTAATGTAATATGCCCCAATTAAGGGGTAATGAGCCACTATTTAGGGCTTAACAGAAATTCTTCTCTGTAAGAAAAGGGGGACCTACAAAATAAATGATAATGAATGCTTAAGGGGTTAGTTGGAGGATAAGAGGTCTCATCATGAGCCAACCTATCATGATCATGGGTATCTAGTGGTATGAAATTACCATCATCTGGTCACTAAGCTAGGGTAGTGGCTCTCAATAACACAAATGAGAGAAATGGGGTCTCATCATGAGCCAACCTTCTCATTTCCACAAGGTATTTGTGTGTGACATTGTCATTATCTGGACACCATGCTAGGATAGTGGCCTTCAACTCGTTCCTTAAAAACATGAAAGAAACCAAGAATGGAAAGAATATGGGCTTGGAAAAAATTCATTGCAAACAGAGGAGCCACACACCCTCTACAAATGAACCCATGAATGAGATAATGTCATCCCTTGTATGTCATGAAACTCAATGACCTATGAAATCTAAACTCTTTCCACCTCATCATCCATTACATGACCTTGAAAGGCCATCCTTGGGAGCATCCCCTACTTGAGGGCTTTGGTTTACCCAATAAAACTCCTATGAAACCCCTCCCATACTTAAACTTGGTCAATTGTATAGGGTTTTAAGAATTGTTTTTAATTTGATAAAGTCATTTTGATGCACATGTTTAGGTGCCTTGCTTGTTAGACATAGTTTACACTTGTCATGATATCTTTGACGAGATCTTTGGAGGTCGTACCCTTTTGTTTTGCATGACATTGTTGGTGGACAGTTTTGGAGAAGTAAGCCTAGCTTGTTCTTCCATGGGGCTTGAATCCCACAAGTTGGTGCCAAGGGCCTGCATGCTCGATGAAAAAGATGTGCCTTTGGAGTCCTATAAGACATCATGGATGACATGAACTATCCCTCACATGCCAAACTTTTTTCCTAGGAGAGGAAAAACGTCACTTATGGAGGCTTGACATCACTTAGAGGGCTAGGGTTTGGTGGTGAGGATGTTGCTTGATGACATGTGTCATGTTTTGAAGGAAGGAGGCTTGAATATCATCAAGAGAGGATCTGGATGAGTGTTAATTAGCATTTGGAGGCCTAGCCATGCATATACTACAACAACAACTTCTTCAAAGTGCCAAAACGTCCCCTAAAGGGGTGAAATCACCTTATTCTAGGGCTTCTTTTGTGTAAATTTGAATTTTAAGACGAATTATTTAATTCTATATTGTTGTAAGGGGTAAGATAAGGGTTGTGGACCCCTTATATTTTTTTTTACCCTTGATAAGTGGACAATTTATGTGTTAGATAGTTTGTATAAATAGAGATCATGAGATCTCATTTTGAAACATAACTCTCCCATTGTGAAGAGCTAAGGATTGAAATTTTCTTTACCTTGAATCTTTTTGTTCTCTTTTTCTATGGTATGGCACCTTCTTTGTTTGTGGACTTGATGATGATGATGCGCTAACTCTTGGAGGTCATTTCTAGCTATTTGTGGTGGTTTATCTTGGCATATTATGGTTTATATTGTGCTATTTGGATTGGTAAGAAATTTTAATTATTGATATCATTTGTAATTCAAGCTTAAGGTTGATTTTTCTAAGTAGGAAGTATAAGTGCATACACCCCTACTTTATCTCCACCACAATTTTAAGCATAGAGTTGTTGTTTGCAAGGGTTTTTTAAGGAAGTATAAGAATATACACCCCTTAGTTTTAAACCTTAGATAGGTTACATTCCTTGGGAAATAATAACATTTATACCCCAAAGTATGTAGTGTCTCTAGCTCTTTACTTTTGACCCCATCAACCCATAATCAAACGCACTAGTCGTTGCATTGGTAAACGAGAAACTTGAAGTTTTGAAGTTCTCTCACTTGGGCATTGTTCCTTGAGCCCTAGGCTATCTTGCATGATTGATGCATCCTATTTACCCACTAAAACTTGATTTTGTAATAAGAAAAACCTACATCCATTAGGGATAAAAAAATATAACCCTATAACCCTAGATAAATCCTAAACTAACCCTAGAAATTGGCTATAACTTTTCCCTAACAAACTACTAATCTAGGCGCACCTTTTGGGCTAGTTTGAAATGAATTTAATTTTCTGAATTTTATGTTATAACGCTTGGTTTTATACATCCATAAGGATGATAAATATCATTGCAGTAATATTTTTGTGACAACCTTTCTTTTATGCTAAAAGTCTTGCTCTTTCATTCTTGAGTTAAACTAGTCTTTACTGGCTTGTCTCTTGCTTACTTAACTCAACTTTTAGAAGTTATTTTGCAGATCTTGTTATATTTTATGTGCTGATATATATCAATAATTTTTTCTACAATTAGGGACAACAAGATTAAATTGGTCTTCCACCTAACATACTTCATTGTATACTTGGTTTTCATTGTGTCTCGGGAAGGTATTTTTCTCTCGGCGGGTCAATCAAAGCATTAGCAACCCTAAACCTTTCCAAAGAATCGTTACCAAGTTCTCTATACCATATAGAATTGACCTTTATGGGCATCCATCCATACATCTCATTTTCCATCTCAATACCCCCTAGGGTCACTGGGATTACCCCTTGAGGTGACTACCTCACCTCTAAAGAGACGGGAAAACATGCCTAAGGTGACAGTGGGTAGGTTCTCTCTAAGTTGTCTCCAATTAGTGGTCGGGTCGGGCGTTTCCCAACCTACAACTTGTGCGATAACATTGTCCATAAAAGTGAAGAAGCATGACTCCATCATGGTGGTGGTGTATAAGCTCACTAAAGATGGTCATTTTTTCCAGTGAAGCTAACTCACAAGGAAAATAACATTTCATATATATATATATATATATATATATATGAGGGATATTTCCAAACTTCATAGTGTGCCTAAGGAAATTGTTTCTAACAAAGATCCCAAGTTTGCATCAAAATTTTGGAAGGGATTATTCAAAGGATTTGAGACAAATCTGAACTTTAGTACAACCTATCATCTAGATTCAAATGGAAAAACAAAGAGAGTCAATCAAGTGATTGAAGGTATGGTAAGGATGCATGTGATGTATAAACCATCTGTTAACACATAGGATGTACAAGAGTCAAGTTTTTTCAAAGTTTTGTTAGTCTGGTCTTAGAAGGACACTTTTGGTCCTTGTCAGTCATGTGTTATGTCTTTTTCATAAGTCAATGGTTTAAAACTTGTGAGATTAAGTCATAAATTCGTGTTCCTAAAAGTATTAATGGCATGATGATGGTTGTCATCATTTGTAAGGAAGGTTAAACTATCTCTTGCTATTTCCATTTGCAAATATATTGCTGCAAATTGTTTATTGTTGCAACAGTTTGCATTGTGAACTCTCTTGTAGCCTTTGAAGGTGAATCAAAAGCTTCAAGGGATTGTTTGTTTGGTTTTCTAAAACAAGGAGTGAGAAAATTTTACCAGGTATTTTTCTTGATGATCAAATTCCATGCCTAAAATCTTATTATCATGAAACCTTAGTTTCTCCAAACTCCATTCGTTGCAAACTAGTTTATATAATTTGTTTTGTGAACTCCTCTTTGCTTAGTTAGCTTTAACAATATTATCCTTCAAGCCTTTATGAAGACTTCTGATACATTTTTCTCTAGTCAAAGGGTAGCTTGTAGCTTATTCTTACAACCATAATTCCACCTTCTACACAATTCATATTCATTATGAATTGCTCTTATTGTTAAATTGTCTGCGATGCGAACTGGATACACTACAAATCCTCTATTTTTCTTAGTTGATAAAACCCTGGTTGACCCTGTTTTCACTCAGGTTTGAAAAACATCATTTCTCTCAAGATCATATTCCTCTCCATACCTGTGAAATTGAAAATCCTTCTGATGAAAACCATAGTCTAAAATCCATTGTTGCAAACTTAAATAATGCATTGCAAACTCCCTATTTTACATAGTTGCTCTGAAATTTGGTCTATTTGAGATTTCATCTAGCTTTGGGTTGTCATGTTTTCCTCCAATTTCCAAGCTTCAGTCTTATTTTAGTTTCTGCAGTGTTGTTTTAGCATAATTCCTTTTTCCATCAAACCCTAATTTTTCAAAATCAAGCAGTAAACCCTAATTTATCAGTTTTCATCACATACTTTGGCACCAACTATCATCAGAAAAGAAGGTTTTTTACTTAGTTGTCATGGAAACTCATCAAGGGAAGAAGATTCATATAGGAGGGTTGAGAATGAACATTTGAAAAGGGAAAATATGCAGGTCAGGATCAAGATGAAGGAAAATATATATTTATGTGAAGAAGTTGTTGCAAAGGAAAAGAACACGGTGAAGAGATCACTGCCCCTACATAGGAAACTGAAAAAAGTGTATAGGAAAAATAAATCTTATCGGGATGAAAACATGAAGTTGAATAAGGAAGTGCAACAATTAAAGGAACATATATAAAAAAGAAACTTGGATATGTTGGCTCGAGTGGCCACTAGGAGACAATGATGAAGCATTATCTTTGCATCAATATAATTAGTTTTTCTATGGTGTCTTATATATGCATGCTTATAACCATAAGGAGTATTTTTCTCTTACGCTGCTATAATTATGCCCATATGTTATTTTTTCAAGTCGCTTTCATGATTTATAGGTTGTAACAGGCATTAACAAAGGTTTTACGGCTTCTTGCACATTTTTGGTAAAAGTTATTATGTTTTGAAGGAAAAATTACATCTATAGGAAAGTTCGTAGCGCATCCTGCTAAAGGCATTGCGAACTGGTAATATTGAAACAATTTGCAGCAAATTAGTACGTTGCAAACTCGTATTTTCATCATATATTTTAAAATAAAAACTGGGTTTTTATAAAAAAATTGTGGAGAAGAATAATAATGTCATTAAATTATTGACCAATAATCATCCCAACCTAGTTCATCGCTTGGGAGAAAAGTTGAAAAAATCACCTACAAGAAAGTTTGCAGTGAATCTTGCAGATGCACTGCGAACTCTAAGAGTATGATAAATCCGAGCTATGGGAGAGATGACAGATTTCAAAGGAGGTTTGAATGGTTCCCTAGGAGGAATTTAGATATCAAGGGACACTTGTACCTAACATCCAGCTCCAGTAGATCTCCAAACATGAGTTGGTTGTAGTTGCATTTATCATCACCACCAACTTCTTGGAATCTAGCAATTTGTTAATTTTTTGTTTGTTTGTCTATTGCCACATCTCTCTATTGCAAAAACTACTATGCTAGATATTGGTAACGATTCATATAGGAATTCTTGATGTAATTTTCTATTTAAAGAATGATCTTACTCCAAAAGAGGGTTGGAGTGGGATTTTGTGAGATTCATACTACTGTTTCAGACTGTAAAATATTTCCAGATGATGTATGTATAGATTTAAGACTCTTGAATGGTTAATGATCATATTTTATTCTATTGTTACATGTTATTCTTCTCTCTTGTTTTGATATTGTCTATTGGTAAATGATTTATCTTTAGTTCTTGTTTCTATGAAATTATAGTGACTGATTTATTGTCTTTTTTTGATGCAAGTTTTGTCAAAACATATCATCTTGTTAACCTGGAGGATCCTTGTTAGTGAGATTTCCTCTATATGTGTGCCAAAGTTCTTGGAGTAGTTTGGTTCATATATTCACATTTTCTTCTTCATTCTTCCATCTTTTCACGGTTATCTTGTAAACTGATTAGAGATTGTTCAAGCCTTACTTGTTGAAGTATGTTTTATGGAGATTTTTATGTTGATACTTTGAACTGAGTTTCTCATCCATTTTCTACACCTAAAACTTAAAATCTCATATTTTACAAACTATAAAATCTCATGGGTATTAGACTCACACCTATAACATTATAGGTGAGACTTCTAGTGCTAACACCATCAAAATGGTAAGATTACCTACACTTAGTTGAGTTTTCTTATAGTAATGGGTATCATACATATTTTAAGATGAGCCCATTTGAGGCATTATATGGTAGAAAGTGCAGTATGCTAGTGAGTTGGGACAACCTGATAGACAGAGTAGTGGTTGGGCCAAAATGGCTCAGGGAAATGGAAGAAAAAATGGCAAAGATAAAGAAGAATTTAAAGGTTTCCCAAGATAGGAAGAATATTTATGCAAATAAGGGAAGAAATCACAGAGATTTTAAATTGGATGACCATGTGTTCTTAAAAGTGAAGGCCAGGAGAAGTTCCCTGAAGCTGGGGAACTATTCAAAACTAACACATTGACCTGAGTGTTATTATGTTGGTTAGACCTTAGTCTGGCTTATGAAGCCTTCCCTGGTGGTGTTTCTAGCCTCAAATTAAGGGTGACCTACTGCTGAGATTTTTATGAGAAGTAGAGTCTATGGTTGGGAGGAAAATATGAGTTCTGCACAAAGTTGGTGAATTATTAAAAAGATAAGTGTTATTTTATCTATGTTTTTTATGTTATTTACTGTGTGAATGCTTATATAAAATTATGCATGTTTATTATAGTTGTTTATGATTGAATTATACGTTGTTTCATTGCATAATTATTGCATATGAAGAGCATGTTATAAATTAAATAATATCATAGAGGAATTTCTCTATGGCATGGCCCAAATTGGGGTTGAGGATGCTACATTGTGATATTAGAGCAAAATTTTGAGTTTTTTGGTAATGAGGTACGTTAGATTGTGGTATCACAACAAAAATTTATGGGTTGATGGTAATGGGGTATGTTACAAGAATGAAAGTTGGTTGAGAGAGTTTGGGACCCTTGTTTTTCTTGTTGTTGTGGTGAGGATGTTGCTTCTTGGGATTCTTGGATTTATCTTTCTGTTGGAACACTAAGGCTTTGTTGGAGGTACCTGATGGGTATTCTATATGTACTAATTCCCTCAATTAAATTGTCAACCCAGGGTAAGTAAACTTAGAGTTGTGGCACAGTATGAGCCAAGGCAGAAAGAAAAGTTAATGGAAAGATTGTCTAGATAAGGAGATAGTTTACCCTAGGGATCAACATTCTTTTTAATTTACAATTTTATTTTTTAAATAGATGACTTTTAAAATCTATTTTAAAAACAAATTATATGTAAATAAACCTTCAATTAATGAGCTTCAAGCAATTCTATAACTATAAACTATTTGACCTAAGTAGCCTTTAAACGATCTAGGACTATGGATTGTTTAATCTATCTCTAAATAAGCAAATAACAAGTAATCTATTTCAAATCTATTTAATCTATTTAATCTCTCTTTAAATAAGCAAACAACAAGTAATCTATTGTAAAATTATTTGATCTATCTATCTCTGAGAAAGTAAGGAAACAAGTAAGCAATTAATCTATCAAAACTATCTTGACAAGTGAACTCTATTCTTAAAGTAAAAACTCACAACTATTCTATCTTGCAAAGAATAAACATTAATCTACTTAGCTAAAAGAAAGAGTGTTGTGACAGTATTCAAATGTGATAATTGTGTCTTTGGTGGCGAATGACATCACGATGGCATCTAACTACCAATGATAATTCAAGTGGAATTAATTCAATGCTAACTTCTACAGAGAAATGTAAAGTATGGATAAGGCAATCCATAGAAAGTTTTTCCATCATAAAAGTAATACTAAATATTCTTGGGATCCATATGATCTTTAGACATTGTGCATAAAATATTCAACATCAATCATTCACTCTATCATACAACTGTTGGAAAGTACCCTGTTCAAAATCACTAACTCAAGCAAAGCTATAAACTCATAATTAACACTTAATTAAAAATCCTAACTCAAATTCATAACTAAGATGACAATGAAAATGCTTCGTGCAAACCTACAAACTCTTACTTGATGCTAATTAGAAATCATAACTCAAATTCATAACTAGGATTTCATTAAAAGTCATAACCTGAAGTTAACTAAGCTATCATTAAAAATCATACTCAAACTCATGCTACTGGAAATCATAACTCAAAATCCATTTCTGTCCTATCATGTTGATGCTAAAAGAAAAATTGGCAAATAAAAAAAACCTACAGAGAATATTTGGAATTACAGCTTGATAAATAAACATTATCTAAATTAGTACTTTGCAGAGTAATTTACAGCTAGGGAGAAAAAGACATGGCAGTGTAATTAGACAGCTTCTACAACTTGCAAACAAAATGTTAGGAGTTTAATCATTAACACACAACCATGAACGTCCACACATACTCTGTAACACAACCAATTTAGAAAGTGATCTGCAAAATAAGAGAAGATGTACAAGTTGATGAATTAGACAAACGATATGAAATTAAAAGATACACACAGCAAGCAATTTGAAATTAAGAAGTATACATAGTAAATAAATAATTTTGAAATCTAAGAAGTATGAAAGGAAACTACATAAATGCAAATACATATTGGTATTAAAAATCACCCGAACCATTGGTGGGCCACCCAAAAGGTCGTGGAATCACTTCAACAGGAAAACGCAATCACAAAGCTAATGCAGTATTGGCATTAATCATAAAAACATAGTATATAGAAAAATGGAGATAATGTCTGTGTAAATAATAAATTTTTTGTCTTCTTCATGTCATAGACAATGGTGTTTATAGATAGTTACATAGCTTAAGAGGTCGACCACTGGAAGGGTCGACTCTCTCTAAAAATAATAGGTTCATTAAATTCGTTTCAACAGAAGCATCTTCCTTAACAGTCTTGTGTGCTCCATTTAGCGGCTGCTGCAACTACCCAATCCAAGATGTATCAAGCTTCATAGATGGAGGGCACAAGGGGGCATAAAACCCATATCCATGATTCATCCATCAAAGGTCACCAATGTGCTAACCACCAGCTCCTATGCGCTCCAAGTGTTGGATCGTGTGCCGAATAGAGTGTTGGATCAAGTGTTGAACGAAGTGTCGGACGAGGGAATGGATGGAGGATCGGATCGCGATTTCGATCTATTGCAAGCAAACCAGAATGTCAGATATTCATGATCAATTAACTTAGATGAATTAATCATAAAACCATTGCAAAAATGATTATTATACATACCTTATGCGATTCCATGGAGAATTGATGTATAGATCTTGATAATAGCTTTAAAATGGCTAAATGAGAGCATAGAATATATAATTTTGTAGGCAAAAAAGGATTTGGCCATTGAAACAAATAGTCAAAACACCAAACCAACATTACCCCCACGCCCAAGGATTTGCAGGTCCCTTTTCAAACAAAAATGGATCATTTAAGATAACTATACTCGTGAAGAAGGGGGTGGATTGGCTTTAGAAGCTTCTCCCTCTTGTCCTGGGGACTTTGTCTTAGGCCTTTTACGATGTTTCAATTGAATATGGAGATTGCAATTGGTGGTGGTCATCTGATCAACCAATCACCAAAGAGAATTCACTTTTGCTTGCAGTACAACATTGTCATGATGTAGATGCCTATCCATAGTTTTTCATTCTGCCAATTGTTGAAGCAATTGAGCAATTTCTTGTTGCAATTTCTTACCAGATGAGGCTGCAAGGGAATCAATAATTTTCTTGGCCTTTTTATAAGACATGGAGAGAGTTTGAGTTGGAGGGTTTGTTTTTTTTGGAGAATGAGGCTTAGGTGGGGTGGCAGCCTATAAATCGACTGATCTCTTTCTTATGTTTACTGTGATATGGGTGATTGAGAATTGGTAGAAGAATTCATCCCATGTCTTTCTCTTTTTTTTCAATTCAGCTATAACAAACAATTTAATGAGGCCATGGTGGAATAAGATATTGTGAGGGTTGGCCAAATTTTTATGAACTTTGGAAGACATTTTATCAAGGCTTTTTAGGAAGTAGAAAGGAAAATTCAAGGGTTTATTGAAAATGGGCTAACAGATGAAAATGACAAGATTTAAAAATAGAGTACCTACCTTCACAAGTGATGAGCCTAGTAATTATGATCAGGGAGTTAATCAATTAATCATTGATCCATTCTTTTGAGTACCCTTTGGCTCCAAAAAAAAATTGAAATTCAGGCTTGAACACTCTGTTATAGTTTAGGCATGGCAATTTATGGTGTTTGAACCATCAATCCCCAACCCGTGGAAATTTCGTGGCTAAGGCAATAGATTAGTCAGACACCAAGAAGGCCAGAGACCCTACGCGATCCAATCTCCCATCAAACCAAAGATATTATTGTAGTGAGACACCATCATTGTGGCCCTGCAGACTGGCCAATAATGTGTTGATATTGAGAGGGGGGTGAATCAGTATCCAGTACAATTTAAAAACCTTTTTCAAATTATACTTAAACCATTCAATTATATCCAATGAGCAATGAACAATAGTATAAGAGTTACACCAATACACCACAATACACCATGCACAATATATG
>ML818730.1:57779-73195 GCA_009831015.1 Picea engelmannii | reverse complement strand
ATTGAGTTGAAAGTAGTTGAAGAAGCGGGTTGTCGGGCCCGTGGTTGAAGAGGCAGGTTTTTAGGCCTTTGACAAGCTCTCTCTAGGTGAGAGAGTTTGTTGGGAAGTGGTTTTCTCCCAGAGAGAGTCCAACACCAGCTATGGAGCTCTAAGAATTCTTAATCCGACCTGTTGTCGAGACCCTGAGAGGGAGGTGAAGCAACCGATGGACTGTGTGAAATTGAAGGTGTATACTCCCAGGTGGAATAGGCATGTGGGGAATGAGAGTCCATGAGTAGTGGGCGTAAGAAGGCTCCTAGAGAGAATCCTTTTGATTGCACTATGCATTTTTCTTGTAACCTTAGCCTAGTCTAGGATTCCCTTGCCCCGGGTTGAGCTTAGTCCCAGCTCGGGGGTGACCCACTGCTGAGCGTGATGAGTAGCGTGGTCTAAGGCTGACCCACTGCTGAGGTTCGTGGAAGGTATGCACGTAGTTGGTGGTGTTACACAAGTTTAAAATATAAGTATCATTCATGTGCTTAATTTATACGTTATGCATGTTTGTTCTACTGATGCTTGAATATTATCATGTGTTATGTTGCATGTGGATTTACCTTTAATCTTGTTTTGAATCTGAATGGTAGCAACAAATCTATGTTATGTGTTTAATTTTCGATTAAAATGCATGTTATATGTGTGTGTGTGTGTGTGTGTGTGTGTGTGTGTGTGAATGTTCCGTAGTGGTAGCATTGCCCGGCTTGTGGGTGGCTGAGGATGTTACAGTTAGTGTGTGAAAAACTAACTTGATTCTACCAGCACCCGCGGGTCATCCAACATCCCTTCGTGAGCCTGGAGAATAGCCATCAAGCCATAAGCCATATTACAAGTTACTATCATGGGCAAGGGCGTGTCTTTCTTTTCTTTCCCTTTGCTTATAGTAAAGATACTATCGATTAGAACATACCTATGCTAGTTGAGCCCTTTTATTACATATATTGAAAGTTTATCCCAATATCTTCTGACATACTACAACGTTTTAGGATCATTCAAAGAATACATATATGAGTTTGACCATATTTACTTTGACAATGAAGTTTTTTTTTGTACTGTAATTATTATATATAGTTTTCAATCTATGTGAGCTAGTTCATTCAAATTGGATAAAGAGTATAGTATTCTCTTTCCATTGAAGGGATTCTTGTACTCTTAAAACTCCATATCAGCGAACACAATTGTTTATCAGAGAGTCATTATGTTATTCTATATTAACCTTAATTAAAATATATAGAACTCTTCTTGTACTATCCAATAAATTTCTAAAGTCGTATCTAATGCCATGATCATGCCTCCCATTTTCATAAAGCAATATTCCATAGAGTATTCTAATGTCCTTATGTTTTAGTTGAATCAAGATTGTGTTAATGAAATCACGTCATGCTTAATATTATTGAATGTAAGTATTAAGGTATTATGATCTTGAAATTGTTACAATGCATGCCGATGGCTGAATGAAAACGAAATTTCATAAGATTGAAATGTTAGATGTGAAGTTGTACTAGACATTGGTTGGTTTATCTATTATATTCATTCTCTACTTGTTTTAGGGGGGATCTAAATCATTTTTTTTATGTTTTATAATAACCAACGAATAGAGGTTACATGCATGGACTATCCAAGGTTGTATATTGACAATACAATTAATTTTTTGGAAGTTGTTGCTTTATCTCGGAGTGCACCATGTCCAAACAAAGCATTACATGTTATGATAGCATGAGCAGGTATGATTTCCTAAATGTGAAATAGTGAGCAGTTTCACCTGAAAGCGTGAATTCAATATTTTCTCTTTTTGGGTTCATTCATCCAAACATACCATTACAGGTTATGACACTAAAAGCAGGTATGATTTTCAAAATGTGAAATAGTGAGCACTTTCACCTGAAAGAATGAATTCAATATTTTCATTTTTTGAAAACCCAAGTGATTAAATACCTTCACTAAGTTATTTGCATTATTGGCATATTCGTTGACTACTAATAATTCGTAAGAACCCTGTGTTGCTTTCTTGCAAGAATCAGAAAGCATTATTGGCATATCCGTTGACTACTAATAATTTGTAAGAACCCTGTGTTTCTTGCTTGCAAGAACCAGAAAAAGAAATGTTTACAGAAATGCAGGCTCACTTTTTATTTTCTCCAAATCCATCCCCATAAATTCCCATTGTTACAGAAAGTGTTTGGAAATGGCCATATTATCAAACTAATCTAGGTTCGTTCTATTGTTAAATAATGCATCCTAATAGCAAAATAAGAAATAGTTGAAATGTAAAAATATTGGTTTTTATGGACAACAAAATACAAAATTAATTTGATATCTAATTTGAGGATAACAACAAACACTCAAATATACACAATGTTTTAGTTTTCATCTTTTAGATTAGTAAAAACTATATGTCATTGGATCATGGTCTGATAATACTTATAGTGTTATACGATCTTTGGGCCGAGCAGAGAGGTCGAGAGGTGATGCAGTGTTGCAAGTTTTATGAAGCAACAACACATTGCATTGTATGTTGTAGAGCTACAACTTTCTTCTTCTGTTGCATCTTCTCGCTGAAATGGAACTCAAATGTGCAACCAAAGCAAGCATAAACCATAACCCACTTGCTTATAGGATCTTTGGGTCTAGTAGAGAGGTCGAGAGGTGATGAAGTGATGCAATTTGTATGAAGCAACAACACGTTGTATGCTGCAAAGCTACAACTTTCTTCTTATGTTGCAGCTTCTCACTGAAATGGCACTCAAATGTGCAACCGAAGCAAGCATAAACCATAACCCACTTTCCTATGAAATAGAGAAGGTTTGGATTTCTCATCCTCAAGGTGTGATAGCTATGGAGACAGCTTACGTAACTATGCATGAAGCAAAACAGGTGGAGGGAGTATGTGTTAATGGTTATTCAGTTTGTAAAAACTTTGGCTCAACTATCACAAAAACGATATCACATTTAATACGAGGGAAGTAATGATAGACTTGGTTCTAGCATTACTTATCTTTAGGAAATTTACTCATCAAATGTGTGATTGAAGGGGATTTTAAGCTAAGATCTTATTTGCATGTGCCTTGGGAAGAGGCCAAATAAGACCCTCATACTCAAAACTTTCTCAAAACTTTAGGTTAAATGGTATGAATTTTCAAGAGAAATTGTATGATTTTTCAAAACTTTACTTTAAAACAAGAAAAGATAATTGAGTTTCCTATCAAACTAATGCAAACAAAAACATAATCGATTAATATAGTCCCTGCAACCCAAAAGGCAGGGACTAATAAAACAAGATTGTACCTTAATTTAAGAAAGTCAAGCCACCAAACTGCAACATCAACAAACACAAAACATGAGCACTGAGAATTTTGAAATATAACAAAGAGATCATGATTCTTAAAGCTGACAAAGGGAATGTCATTATAGATGAGTACCACATTAAAATGCATGAACACTTCACACCAATGGATACTACATAAAAATATAAACATTAGATTTATGAGTGATGTCACAAAAGTCATCAACAATTATGCCTAGAATGACTACAAAAAGCTTATTCCTAAAAATACTATCATCCCAAGGATATATGCTCTATCAAAAATCCATAAAGGAGTCTTATTAAAATTCATTGTAAATATTAAAATCCATTATAAATACTATCAGATCTCCAATCAGTTGGCAAATACTTAGATAAAACTTTGAAGCTATTAGCGTGCGAACATGTTATATACAAATGACTCTTTTAATTTTGTTGATTATTAAAAGTACAAAATTTGCATAAAAATGGTATCATGGTTAATTTTATGTTGTTTCACTTTAAAAGATGGTTCTGGCCGAAGATGTTGGCTAATATTTACCTGGAATATTTCAATAAAAAGATCAACTCCTTTCCCCCTCTAGCTAGAAGTATGAAAAATATTTGCTAATGACATGAATGTCATCTCGTCCTATGGATATGGAAAGCATATTATGGATAGCGTCGTGAATAAAATTGACCATGTAAATCAAGGACAACAACTACCTTTCCTTTTTAGATATTCTAACCAATAAAAAGGTAGATGGCTTCTTAACACACCAAGTGTACAAAAAAACTCATGTAGATAAATACTTAGAAACCATGCATCATTGTCCATCATTAAAAATCAAGACCATGAGTAATCTCGCCAACAAAGCAATCAAAATATCAAAGATAGAGCACCTTAATGAGGAATTGAAACATCTCTCAAAAGTATTAAAAAAATCATAGAACAAGGGACAAATAAGAGAGGCTTTTCAAAGAAATCAATGGACAAGTAGAAAAATCAAGATAATAATGGCTCAAGTAAGTTCGTGTTTCCTTACTATATAGAATAACAAAATTTAAAATAAAACAAATCAAAATAGCCTCCTCATCCCCAAACTCCTTCATAAACATGCTTAAGAAGGCTAAAGATCCAATAGATCTCAAACATAAGAAAGGCATACATTCAATTCCATGCTCATGCAGAAAGGTTTAAATTGGTGAAATAAAATGCATTGTGTAGATTATAATAAATGAGCATCCTGAAGATATCATATATGATCACTCAAAGAAGTCATCCTTTGGTGAACATTCTCATATCTCAAGTCATTATATATGTATGGAGAATGCAAAGATGATCGCTAAAGAAGAACGATACAAATTGGAAGATCCAAAGATGATTGCTAAGGAATAAATTTACAACAAAAGGCACATCTAAGAAGTGATTGATATAGAGAAACATCCAAATAAATTCAATGGAGATGATAGCTTCTTGTCATAAAAAAACTATATAATAACTCAAAATAACTAAATCTAGAATAACCAACATAGATTCTTCGTTTAGTGAAAAACACAATTTGGGTTTTTATATAGTTTTTGTTTTCTTTGTTCTAAGAGATTAAAACTCATGATGAAGGACTTAGCTTGGGAGTGGTGACCACTGGGGTGCCTTTAACTTCAAAACCGATGTCTTTTTGGGATGCAATGAAACACAACTCTACCTTTCCAAATGATTTGAAGCCTTCTCCTATTCCTACTGTGTATATTGTGGAGCACACTTATGAGGTGCCTATGGTGGATATTATAACACCAAAGGTCTCTTGTTTACATTTAGTGTTTGAGAAATATGTCATTATTTGTCACTTTAATGGGTGTTGGCCTCCTACTTAAGATTTTCATCAATGGACTCACTTGACTTGGACAAAAATTATGATATATGTTATGAACCAAATTCCCCAAATAACATAAAAACAGAACAAAAAGTAACTCCATGTCTTTAGAATGATAAAGAGTCAACGAATAGGAAGCCACTCCAAGGGGGCAACCTCCCTTTATGATATATCAAATGCATAAGACATGATGCATATACAAAAGAATCTTTGTATATATATATATATATATATATATATATATAGAGAGAGAGAGAGAGAGAGAGAGAGAGAGAGAGAGAGAGAGAGAGATAACCTACCACTAATCTGACCTAACCTAATTTAGATTGGATCATTATATTGTTTGTCATCTATCTTGATGCTTTCAGAGTGGAAAAAATTGGAGGAATCAACTTACAGAGTCATTTTAATGATAGGAACTAGTTTGGAAAATTATGGTTTGAAACCTTTCAAACCCATTTTGAGACATCAAACATCATGTTTTGGGTCAGAACTATCCCATCTGTAGTCGGGACCCTATGAATCTATTATACACATCAAGACCTTTCCAATGGTGCAAAAATTGTGTTAATAGGAGCTCGTATACAAAAGTTATGCCTCCCACAAGTTGACCTGCCATGTTGATCACCATGGTACGAGAGGATGCCACATCATCCCCCATTACTCACGCATATGGGGCTAGCCACATGTGTAATTTCAAGAATATTATAGAATTTCCTAAACCTTATCACAATTAAGGGTTAAGGAAGTCAAAACCCTACCACTAGATGGCTATCGAGCTATGTTAAATATCGAATCGCTAGGAGGAGAAAGGGTTCCATTCTATGTTATTGTATTTTGTTCCATAGCAGAGAAGAACAACTGGGAGTGAAAAATTAGAGAGAATAACATAGGAGATTAATGTTTTATAGTAGCCTAACAAGCCACATGTCTCAGTTAACTCCGTAGAGAGTGCATTTTCCTTTGTACTTGCATTATTTCCATACCAAAGAAAAGAGAGAAAAACAACCTCAACTTATAGATGGGTTTTCTCCCGTAAGGGTTTCCTAGAGTAAATATTTGTTTTATTTTGTGGATGGTGTGTGATTGTATTTTACCATTCTCTATTTTCCTCATTTTTATCTATTTCATGCATAAGCAGGAAATCATTAACTAAAGATTCTAGAATCTAAAGGAATTTAACCTTCATAGTGTAGATTTTAGTTTTATTTATCAGATTTTGTTATAGTCCAAAAATGCCACATCTATGCATCCAAGATATTGGCCCATCCATTTGCATACTTTTCCAAACATACTGTTGAGGTTTCCTTATAAAAAAAACACTTTTTGGATAATGTACGCACCCTATGGCACTAATAGTCTGCGTACACACACGTGTTGCATGTTAGTTAGCCTGCATACATATGCTTGTTGCATGCTAGGTAGCCTAGGTTTACCTTCAAAAGTTACAAAAAATATTAAATTTCACGTATTTCAATGAAGTTTACGGGCAATGGAGGGTTTCCTAACCATTTTACCCCTTGTATCATGTCCCCAAACCAAATAACCATCTTTTTCTCATATAAAAAGAGGTATTGGGGAGCCATTTAGACATTTGAACAAGAGAATAAGAAAACTCTGCAAAAATCCCTTCCCTCTCATTGCCCAAGTTTTGCATCTTTCTCTGAGTTTTAGCCTCAGTTTTCCCCTCCATCCATTCTCCCTATGCAACCCTTCCTTCTTCCCTTGATGGCATATTGGTTGTGAGAATTCTATGTGGGATTGGTGCACTTGGAGCCATGACAGAGGAGCCCAGACTTGGTTCGTAGAGTGGTGTTCGCAAAAAAAGGTTATGACCTTTCATCTTGAATTTGAATAAAATAGATTATCTTTGTCCCAAAACTCTATGTGTACATGTTCTTGTCTATTTTGATCATTTACATTTATATTTAGGCTTTTAAGTGATTACTAGAGATTGTATATGTTGTGAGCTATGACTCTTTAAAAACAAATCCTGTGAATTTTGGATATCTGTCACTTACTATTACTTTAGGAAATCCATAAAGTCTATGAATTTCCTTCATGAAAACTTCCACCACTTGTCTTGAAGTATATGTACTTTGAATTCCACAAAAATGAACATATTTTGTGAGTCTATCCACTACCACAAAAATGGCATCCTTACCTTCTGATTTTGGTAAACATGCAATGAAAATCATTGATATCTCTTCTATAATGAAAATCATTGAAGTAATCATGGAGCCTTGACTATCTCTTATTTATTTCTTTGGCACACCTGACATTCTCTTACAATTTTTTACTATATCTTTCTTCATTCCTTTTCCCAATTTTTTTTTGATCCTTTGATATGTTTTAAGGAACCTTGAATGTCATGCCATCATAAACTTATGAGATTCCATTAATATTTGTCGCTTCAACTTTGATTGAGGGCATAAAAATATTATACCCTTGTACCAAAGGATATCTCTCTTCCACTCCCAATGTTCCATAGAGCTACTCCCTTATTTCAGACATTGTATTTTTTGTCTAATACTTTTATATTATTTCCATTCATGGTGAGCTTCTTCCAATGACACGAGAATGGAATATGTAATGGAATATAAACTTGAGGCTTCTTCTATTCTAGAAAGAGAATCTGCTACCACATTGTCCTTCCCCTTTTTGTAGATTATTTCAAAATCAAACCCTTGCATTGTTTCTACCCATTTTTGTTGCTCTACTCACAATAGTATTTTCTCCATAAAGTACTTTAGGTTTTCATGGTTTGTCTTGACTTTAAAATTCCTCCCAATCTCCCTTCATGCATCAAAATTACTCCAATTTTCTGTCTAGATTCATCACATTCAACTATGAATGCTTTAGCAAAATCATGTGTTTCGAATACTAGTGTAGAAGACATAGCATCCAAGGTAGCCTCTTCATTCCATACAAATAATTTTTTCTTTAAGAGAGATGTGAGCGGGCCTGCAATGCATGAATAATTCTTTAAAAAAAATCCTATAATATCTTGTCAGACCCAAAAATCCTCTAAGACTCTTGATGTTCTTAAAAGTGGGTCATTTTGTGATAGCTTGATTCTTTTGAGGGTCCACCTTGACCCCTTCCCATCAAACAATGTGACCCAAATCTTGTTTCTCAAAAGCACATTTAGACCTTTTTACATACAATTGATTGTTCTCAAGAATTTGTAGGAATTTATCAACATGGTTAATGTGTTCTTCTCATGATTTGTTATAGACAAGTATATAATCAAAGAAAACCAACACAAACTTTCTAAGATGGGGTCAAAAATTTTTGTTCTTAAGGATTTGAAAAGTAGAAGGAGCATTATTCAACCCAAAAGGCATTGTAGATTTTAACCTTGTATAATATTTTACTGCAAACATATTTTCAATAAAAGGATATAAAAGATACAATGGAAAATACACACATTACAAAGATATTTTTCCCCTGGAAACCCAAACTGACAAAACCAACATATTCTATATTCATTCACATCGACATACATTGTTTACAATACAATATAAATATAGGAGCCAACGGCATCCAAAACCCTAATCCAATGACTTGGATTAGTCAACAACCCTAATTCCTTAACCGAAAATAGAAAACCATCGACGAAAAACAATGTGTTGAAAAATTGTCCATAAATGGACATGAAAATCAAGGACCACCGAAAAATGGACACGAAAACTGAGGAAAAAAACATTTTTTCGAGGGCTTTGCCCCCACCCCCTTGCAACCCCCCTCTTACCCCTTGTGCGCCCGACACAACATAGAAACTATTTCTAGTCATGCAAAGAATATAAAACATATCGAACATTCTCCCACTTGTTGTTTTATTTGCATACAAGGGATTACAAGGTTACATAGTCAACAATATAGGGAAACAATGCCCATATATCCTATACACCAAGAGAAATTCCTGGTGCTCACATATTTTGTTAATGAATCTGCAACATTCTTCAAAATGTCCACCTTCTTCTCTTCAACCATGTCTCTCACAAAGTGATATATTTTTATTTTTTTATGTCTGGAGGAATCAACAACTAGTTGGGCACATGCTTGTGTTACACGTGGCCGTGTTATCCAACTGCTACCACTATAACCTCCAGGTGTGCCCACTATGCCCCTTACGTGGCACACATTGTAAGTCAGGGGGAGTTGAACTCGAAACCTCATGGAACTTCATTTTCACAGCACTTGCCAATTGAGCTGCCCCCCCCCGGAGGCCCTCACAAAGTGATATTGAACATCAATATGCTTTGTCTTTGAATGATAAGTTGGGTTCTTCACCAGAAAAATTGCACTCTGACTGTCACAATCTATCCTTACATATTGTTGTACCAACCCAATACCTGAACACAATATCTATAACCATACTACTTCCTTGCTTGCATGAGTGGCTGCCATGTATTCAAATTATGTAGTTGAAAGTGCCACTATAGGTTGTCTTTTGATCATCCAACTGATTTCTCCTCTAAACAAGTTAAACACATACCCACTTGAAGATGTTTTACGATCCATATCTCCATCCCAGTTTGCATCCACAAATCCATGTATGTTCAACACTCTGTCCAAACCTAGTCTTCCTTGGTAGCACAATCCATAACTACTAGTGCCACATAAATACCTGAAAACTCTCTTTACTATTGTCCAATGCTCCTTTCCTGGTTTTGACATATACCTACTCAAAACTCTCATTGCATGTGCAATGTTTGGTCTAGTATAGAACATTGCATACATCAAACTTCCAACCATACTCGCATATGGAACACGAGACATCTCCTCCTTCTCTTCATGTGTCTTGGGACACTTATCCACAGATAACTTTACACCTACATGAATAGGGATCCTGATCGGTTTACATTCCTGCATATTGAACCTCTGCAATATTGTCTCAACATATTTTCTCTGATTTAATCATAGTTTCTTGTTTTTATGATCTCTTTTAATTTCCATGCCCAAAATGAAATTTGCAGCACCAAGATATTTCATGTCAAATTTAGAGGACAACTGAGTTTTTACATCCTGGATAATCTCCCTGTTGTTTCCTATTAGCAACATGTCATCCACATACAAGACCAAATAAATCAAATGATCACCAATGAATTTAAAATATACATAGTGATCCTCTTTGCTTCTTGTGAAGCCAAGTCCCAACATATAAGTATCAAATTTTTTATACCACATCCTTGGCGATTTTTTTAAACCATGCATGGACTTTTTTAGCTTGCATACTAGCTCGTTCTTTCCCTTCACAATAAATCCTTCTGGTTGCTTCATATAGATTTCTTCTTCCAGATCCCCATGTAGGAATGTTGTCTTCACATCCATCTATTCTAATTCAAAATAAAATGCAGCAACAAAAGATACCAAAAATATAATAAAAGTTAACTTGGCAACATGAGAAGTTAATTTGATGGGCCCACCAGTCAAAGAACTTGTTATCAAGCACCTCTTGCACTCTCCCTGCTCCATGCCGATGCATCAATGCAGCCCATCTGCATAGTGGAGGAAAGGAGGAAATATGTCCTCGTACTATCTCTCGTGGACTAAGGCCTGATAGTCTCTCAAAAACGAATGTGCACAATACAGTCCCAAACCCAAATTTATTGTTCGTTCTTCTCCTGTAGTCGATCAGTTACATCTTCATACAAGTGAGAAACATGGTGCTCCAGTCAAATATAGTGGCCTATAAACATTGAGTTTCACAATGCATCTGTGCATGTGAGGCCTAGTGAAGTGTTGTAGATCCTGTAATCTACCCAATCATATACAACACTATATGTAGGTTGAGGCTTGTTATATTATGAATTGGCACTTGAGAACACACTTTCTCAGTGCCATCCTCACAGTACATGCCAATATACTCCTCTATGTTGTGTGGTCCTAGAGGGAAAGTCCTCAAGTTAACCGGTTCCCCCCTCCTAGAGAGACTGGTCAAAAAGTATATATCCTCTGTAGTAGGAGTCAATGATTGGCCCTCTAACATGAAGGCCTCTGCATCTGAGTGCCAATACTCTATCAAATGATTTAGTATCCTGGGTTGTGCCCTCATGAATGGGCATTGAAAAAAAATCCACATTCCACACTGCTTTAACATGGCAATGGCCCTTAGATCCTCTTCAACCAATATATCTAGCTCCTCATGTTCTCTTTCTCTCCAACGGACATACATCCTGTTGCATGAAAAAGTTTAAGGTTGGTGCCTTTTTCAATTTTTTCGAATACTTTAAGAGATGTACACATGTTGTTTTTAAGACAGTCGTGTATATACAGATGCTAATTTTTTCTCAATCCACGTGTATACGCACTCTGAGCATGAATAGTCTGTGTACACGCAGACCCGACTTATTTTTTAGGGCACACACACTCTAAAAAAAATAATGAATCGAAATGTTGGAGGAGATCATATGTACTTACTTGGTTGAAGTTTGAAGTCTTTTTGTCCACCGTAGCTCCTTGAATTTTCGTTTTAAGGAAGAGGGATTTTTCACTTTTTGGATATTTTCCAATTTGCAATTGTTAAAATGAGCTATATATCTCTATTTATAGACTTTTTTGGCCCTTTTTTCCCCAGTTTGGTCCTCTTTTTCCCTATTATTGGCTTGGTGGGTGTTTTGGTTTCTTTTTGGGGCATCTTTGGGTCTTTCTTATGAACTTTTTATTTTGGTTTGGTGTTTCTATGAGATAGGTTGCACTCGCATCATCCTGTGGTGAAGTTGTACTTTCAACACTTGCATATAGGATTAGGTTCTCATCACCTTGCATCTTGCATTTTTTTGACCTTTTCCACTTTTCCATAGGATAGATCCCATCGAAGTGCTACACATAACTTTCTATGTTGCTTTAGAAGTGTCGTAGTTAGGTGGTAGAGCCTCCCTCTACATGGATGCCCTAGGTCGATCCTCTACTACATTTTGGCATCCATGCTGTGAGTTTTATATAGGCTTGGGAGTCATTTTATTCCCGCCATGACTATGTGTTGAAGCCCTCATTCTTCTTCATCTTTTTCTGGCCTATACCCGAGGGACTCTCTAAGAAAATAGTTTGTTGTCTTTCAAGCTCACTTAAACTTTTAAAGCGACATCTAACAAGAAATGATTTATCCTTTTTGGTCTCATTTAGATTACTTAAGAAAAGGGATCCCCCCTAGAGTCTTCTTTAAGCCCTTTTTAGACTCTCTAAAATTGAAAATATTGTCAAGTGATCTTATTGCCCTTCACGCTCACCAAACTAAAATTTGAAGGCACATCTGTCCAACGATAGTTTACCCATTTTTTGGTCCAGATTGTTATTTTTACGAAAAAGGTATGCCCTACAAGCTACAGCTCGCTAGGAGAGTATTCTCAGGTGTAAGTTTAACCCTTTTTTGGTCCTGAGGGACCAAATTTGCAAAAAAGGGTCATTCTCCTTGGTTTTGGTTTATCTCTTTTTTGGGCCTTGGAGATTATATACAAAAAGGGAAACCCCTTGGAGTCCATAGTTAAGCTCTTTTCAGACTCCTTAAATATGAAAATATCGTTGAGTGACCTTGCTCCTTTCACACTCGTTAATTGGTTCAGAAGGAATATCTATTTGGCATAATTTTAACCCTTTTCCATTCAATAGATTACCCAAGAAAAAGGTATGCCTCAGGAGACATGTCTCATCGAGAGAGTTCTCCTAAGTTATGTTTTATACTTTTTTAGGCTCAAGAGACTAAATTACGAAAAAGGTGGTGAGTCCATAGTTAAGCTCTTTTTAGACTCCTTAAAATTGAAAATCTAGTCAAGTGATCTTTTCTTTGTCACATTCGTTAAAATGGTTTTAAAGAGACGCCCCTTCTGTTGGATTATTGAGAGGGGGGGGTGAATCAGTAATAGCATAATTATAATCCTTTTTCTTAAAATAATCCAAGTGTTATATAAATGTAGAATTATTATCCAATAATGAGCAATAAGAAATGAACAATCACACACATACACAGTACACCATTGTTTTACGTGGAAACCCAAATCGGGAGAAAACCATGGAATTTGTTTTCTTATATGTCTTGAAGAATTACATTCATTGGAAGCACCAACTTCCTTTGTTTTCCAGCTGCAACTGGAAGGAGGATCCAACCCCCTAGTTTCTCAGGCTACAACTTGAGGGAATATCCAACTCCCCAATTCTTTGGCTACAACCAGAAGGAGGCTACAACCCCCCTATGTTCTCTGGATACAACCACCTGTCCTTGCCCTGTCCAACCACCCTGAAGTAGAACTAGAATGATGGAACGACTGTCACACTATCACTGTGAGATATACCATTGTAAACATGTACCAATAAACCTGAACCATGCATCAACCATGCATCAATCCGTACCTCAACCTGTAATCAACCTGTACCATAAACAAGTGCATCAACCATGCACACACCTGTACCAAACAATCTGTAATCAAATTGTACCATAAACAAGGGAAACCAACCATGTACCAAGTATGTACCAATCATGTGTCAACTACTCATCAAATATGACTCATCAATATATACCAACATCGTCCACTATACACCTCATGTATGTGCCAACTCATCAACTACTTGTCTCAACCATGTACCCAACTTGTACCTCAACCAAAGGCCCTAATCAATTTCATCATCCAAATATGATTTATAACTCTGTAATAGACCTGGTGTATATGATCACATACCTTCAAACCTTCCTTAACTTTAAACAACAAGAGAATAACATTTACATCAAACTTTTCTTTAGTCTCACATGACTAATTTTGGATTGGTCAACAACCCTAACTTGAAATAATCATAACTTTGTACATGTAATGAATAAATATCTAAAAATGATACACAATGTTCTTCAGTGTGTTTTTATGAAATTCCTTCAAGTGTCACTACTTGGAACTTCTCAAAAAAGTAGTTATAGCAAAAATGGCATACCTTGTTGAATTCTGGCTTATTCTAGAGATCGACCTTGTAAAGCATGCCCCGCATGGAATATTTGTTGAATATATCCGAAACTGTTAAAAAACATACTAAAGACTATACTCTAACCAAAAAAATTTGTCTTACTGAATTTGGATATTTTATGAATAAGTTATGAAGTTTGTACCCGAAACATATGTTTTTGACTAATTTCAGGACTAGCCACAAACCTTATTTTCCACGGAGTGTAACTCCAAAAATACAACAACCCACAAGCTTAATTTTTTACCACATATACTTGGATATGTTTCCTAAATGTAATAGAAATTTCATGGTCTGAATCGTTCTATAAAAAAATTTATTGCAAAAATGGTGAGATGACCTGTAAATAACATACCTTAGAAAGCATCATCAAAAGAATTTATCCTTCCTTGAATTTTGACCTTCTTTTTTTCACCTTCCCTCAGAAATTCGGCTTAGATATCCTTTGGTTACCTCAGAAACCTATAGGTATTCAATATTCTCAAGTGTGATTTAAATAAGAGATTCTTTCCTCTTATTTATACTCTCCAAGTAGCTTCCTTAAAAACATCTTCTAGGTCACTTTGCCCACTTTCCCTATTTTAGGGTTAACCCACTTCTAATTTCCCCATTAAATTTATTATTTAAATAATTGATTTTGTATTCACTTTGAATTATAGTGCACTCATCACTTCACTTTATTATTTACCTTTAAAAACTCTTAAACCACTTGGACTACTTTGACCTTTTGGGGCTTCTAGATGACATATGAGGGTCCTCCATCTTCGTAAGGCCATAACTCTCAAACCGTGAGGAGTTATGTGACGTTCCACATACCACTAGAAATGGAATGTCATGTAATATCCATATAGAGGATTATTACCTTAAAATATATCAAAACGCATACCATTATGCATCAAGCAAACTTGGGTCCATTACCCAAACCTGGGTTCTCCAACTTCTCATGGCCATAACTCTTTAACCGTGAGGAGTTATGTGAAGTTACACATACCACCAGAAATGGCATGAAAAACACTATCCATATAGGATAGTTTCACTGACAAATTCATCGGTGTTAATCTCATTATTCCACAAATAAGCATGGGTTCTCTAACCATATTTCTAGGATAACTCAATCCACAAAGCGTCTTTCCGTGAGAGCTTTCACAATAAGGGGACCACTTTGGAGTTCATCCATTTCTACTTATTATCAACCATGACGAGACAATAATGATTCATCTTTACATCAAACAATCTTGGGTCCATTACCCAACCTTTGTGCTACGGGGCTTTCTTCAAAG